>LGTU01000627.1:0-32773 GCA_001314425.1 Phytophthora pluvialis | reverse complement strand
CACTCTGGTTAGACTTCTCTTCACTATGGTCGTGTCTACGTCGACCCTCATCCACGCCCTTGGTGGCGTATAGTCGCTGGGTACACTTCAAATCTTCGACGTTCCATGGATCCAGACTTCTCCCATTCGGACCACCGGCGATACAGTTGCTGTATAACGGTCACTGGATACTACTCAGATCTTCAACCTTGCGACAGGTCTCCATTCCGGTCGCATTGGTCGTTCGTTAATCACTTGGCTTCAGTATACGCGAACTGGGTACAACTCAGATTCTTCGATGTTCCAGGGGTGCGACAGGTCTTCGCCCCGGTCGCATTGGTCGGTCGTTAATCACTTAGCTNAATCACTTGACTCGAGTATGCGCGGACCTTCACACGGTCCTTCCACGGATTTCCGTTCGGACTCATCCATCGAGACCTCGTCGTTCTCGTTCAGACTTCTCCATCGAGACCTCTCCGTCTTGACCCATTTCCCCATCTCCGTTGAGACTTCTCTTGGTGGTGGCCTATTCACTCGCATTCCTCACGCTCAGACATCTGACAGTTCGGTGTGACTCTGCGTNCGAACTTCCTTGAACTGGCTCCTCGGACTGACCAATAGGGTTGCTTGCTTGGGGGACCAGGAAAAATCCACAGCACCATCGTGTCAACCGCCCCTCTGGTCTTGATCCATCACAGAGCGTCTCATTCGGCAAATTGATCGATCATGACTAGACCTCACGGCCCAAGCAAGCCTGGACGAAATATTGGTCTGGCCGTGAATCCCGTTGGGCACTTCCCAACTGTGGCGTCCCTTCTCGGCGCCCTTTCCCAGAAAAGTCATCTCCTTTCAATCTCCCTTACCGAGCCAAGGCAGCGCCCTCGCCTCTCACAACGAAAACTTCGGCCTGTCGCACACTCGATGGCTCCCCCTGCACACTACGCAAGCATGCCACCGCCCGCACAACTTCCGGCTGTGCCCGCCCCAGAGGAGAGTGGCGCAGCGGGTGCCACTGACACCGGCGGTGAGGGTCCGGCTGGCGCCAACGGTGGCAAGAATGCGCACGAGGCGGCCAATTTTGCTGAGGCGATGGAAGTCGACGACACCGAGCGGGACTCCACACCGGAGATCCCCGCCGAGCCTTCTTCCAAGCGCGTCGCTTCCTCGGGAGACGGTGCCCCTTCTGCGTCGGCGCCTGGACCAACCGGAGGCGGCCCTGCCTGCCGTGCGAGCCCTGCCAAGGACACTCCACCTAAGCGAGCTCCCAGCGTGTCCACTGCGATCGCTGGTCTGCTCTCGTTTGACGAGCACATGGACCACATTCAGGCGGGTGTCCTCCCGTCCAAGCATAAAGCCCCGAGCGGGTTCCAGAACATTCGTCCTTCTCGGCACGTCGCCCATCCCAAGCGCGATATAGATGGGAGCGTCTTCGTCGTCGGCATCCCTGCTCACACGGCTGCACACCAGACCGACGCCTACGTTCAAGATGGGTACGGTGGCACTGAAGTTCTCATGCTGTTCGATGGCCTCTCCAGTCAAGACCTCAATGATTTGGGGAACATGGTCGGGAACCACGCGGACGTGCGCGAGCAGCTGCTCCGCCCGTATGTAGAACGGGAGTCTCCGGCGCTCCCCATCCTCGAGGCCATGCTCAGCTCGCTGACGTTGCGTCGTCAAGCGGCTTCCATCCTGATACAATTTCCACCGGAGCGTCTAGCCGAGCGGCTCTTCTACACCTTCTCGATGATGCATCGTGTACTTGACCGAGATCGTCAGCGGTCGTCCGCCGTTCGAAATTCTGGTGGGGGCTCCGTCCAAGGCCAGGGTACGCTTCATGCCGACTACAACCAACTCCGGCGGGATTACTGGCTGCTGGAAGAGTGTCACAAGCGCGAACTCCAGTCCGTCTGAGACAACGCCGCTACAATGAGGGTCCAACTGGACACCGACTTCGAGATCGTGGCTAAAGAGCAACTGGACGAGCGGGCTAAGCTTCACGTCCAAATCCGAAAGCTGGAGGCCCAGTTGAGTCTTGCTCGGGTTGAAGTCACCCGGTTAGAGCTACGTGCTCGGGACGGATCAATTAACGCCAACAAGTTGGAGGCCTTCCTGAATAATGGCCCCAACCAGACTCGCGGGAACTGGCCTCGGTTGCACCACCTCCTCCGTCGCTTCCAGAAAGGGTCCAAGCCTCGGTCACGCTGGCAGACTTGGATCACGATCGAAGCCCCCGACAAGCCGTTCCGGATGATTCCCCCGTATCCTGGGCCTACTTCACCAGACAGGGATGATGCCGACAGTGATCCGGATGGGGGCGTTGGTGGAAGCCTAGATCAAGAGGAGAAGAAGGGCAGTGACCCCTCTCTGGCTGACTTGGGTGCTCCGGACGAAGACTTGCTTCCACCCGAGCCTCGAATGTCGTCTCCATCTCGGAAGTCACGTCCGAGGTCTGGACAGGCGGGCCTCTCCGAGTGGGAGACCAAGCACGGTAGCGTCCAGATTCAGCCTCATCCTTGGGCCTATTCAGAATCAGACGTCGGTCTTCGTTCTCCGTCCAAGCCCCTCCCATTCAGCATCAAGCAAGCGGCGGCCCTCCTCCCGGAATTCGCCGTCTGGACTTACTTGGGGCCGGACGTTCAGCTGGCGATGCGTTCCGGCATGGGCTACGACGAGGCTGTCGAAACCATGAGTTTGGACAAGCCCCTGCGCCATCTCTTTCACAAGGATTGGTTGCTGGAGATGCTGGTCGCCATGACGTATCACTGCTGTCTAGAGGGGACACCTTGGCCGAAGTACGTTCCTCATGCCTATTCGCCGAAGTCTTGCTCAGGGATCGTCTCCAGAAGGGGCTGTACCCAGCCAACTGGATCGAGCTTCGGAACGTGGGTGACGACTTGGCAGAGGCTCGGGCGGAGGTCATCGAGGTCGAAGATTCACGCGAAGACAACTTCTCGCAGGATTCTGATTATGACGACGACGCCCAACGGGCGTCCACGGAGAAGGTAATTATTCCAGTCGAAGTCCTATGATTCGGACGAGTCCACGTCTGAAGACGACGTCCGTGCGGCCAGGTCCAAGCGTGAGTCCAAGACCAAGTCGAAACGACTGCGTTCAGATTGAGGGAGTAGCTCCAATCGAGAGTCTCCGACCAAGCGTCTCGTGTTAACCCCTTCCAAGCGTCGATTTGACAGTCTCGTTCGGAACTCAAGTCCTTCAACAAGTCCGGAAGGCTGCGACGCCGGAAGTCTCGTGTTGGGGCTCGGTCTCTTCTTGCGACCTAAGACTACGATGACTTGACGCCCGAGGAACTGGACGTGATTGAGATTCCAGCTGAAGGTGTCGTGTCGTGGCGTCGTCGTGGTATCATCTCCCGTTTCTCCCGGTTGAAGAACGGTCAGGAATTCCAGACGCCGAGTTTCCCGAACTATGCTCCACAGCTGCAGGAGATTATCCGTCTGCCCAGACGCTGGATGCAGGTGAAAGACGCATACAAGGTTATCGTTTCTCGCAAACCCTGGAAGAGAATGTTAACCAAAAGAGACACGGTCCTATATTTCCATCGTCGTTCCGACTTGGCTCCTGCTGCTCTCAAATGTCTGGATGAGCACGTGGGGTACGTTCGGGATGCTCTGCAGGCCTTCTGGGATGTTCTTCACTGGTTCACCATGAACACCAAGCCCGAGAAGGATGAAGAATGTGATGACCCAAACATCTACGCTGACTCGGCCAAGATCCACAAGGAGCGCGCGTACCAGCACGAATCAGTTGATCGCACATTCTGGAAGCGTTTCGAGAAACTGTTCGAGCGTGACCTTCCTCCCACCATCGTCTGGGAACTAGGCTTCTGGCTGTATCCGTCCAAGGTATGCCACTTGTATCTGACGGCAGAGACTTCACTGAACAGTAAAGGTGAGCCGTACAGTCTGGCTAAGCAGATTGAAATGGCAGAGCGTGCGGAACCAGCGCGCACTCAGTGGACTTCGTACTGTACAGACGTCGAACGCCTGGCTCACGTCCCACCTGAGGACCTGAGGATGGCGCTGACGCTTGAGGAGCGTAAGGACAACTTTGTGTCTCTGGAGTTTCAGCGATTACGCTCAGGACAACTTTGTGTCTCTGGAGTTTCAGTGATTACGCTCAGGACACGCGCGCGTTCAAGGCCGAATCCAGCCGTGGCAGATCTCTTGCATAGCTAGTATTGCAACACTTCTCACACTTTAATACGACATCTCTTCATGTTCACTCGAGTTCCCCATCATCACCTTGGCCCCATCGTAATCTCGATCCCCACTGCACACTTGCTTAATCCATCTGAGATTCCTCACTCAGCTACAATCCACACATCCCCATTCTGCTGCCAAGGTCTTCTCCGTCTAAGAGCACCTTCAAATGCGCCCTTTGGACGGACAATCATCCTTCATCAATTCACAATCGTTATCCACAATATCACAACGTCGTCGATCTGGTACGTTCAGAGTTTGCTCTCATCTAGAACCACTAGGCTCTTGGATGGTCATCTCCGGCCTGCATGGCCTGGAAACGAGCTCGAGCTTTAGCGCCCTGGTTGAACTCGTACAGTAACGCACCACAATTCAGCCGTGACAGCGGAATCCACTCGGTCTCTTCGTATCCCCTCTATTTGATGAGATACTCTCGGACTCGTTTGGAGGTACGAGTACGTTCAGACCATCTGAGGTCCATAATCTCTTCTACTTCATACTCGTAATTCTGATTGTCAGCTTCCCAGCTACCTTCTGGAAGTAAGGCTGCATCGAACTCATCCTCTTCCTCGATCTCCATCTGAATAGTGGGTCGTTTCGGATGAAGGGCCCTCGGCTTCAAGCGACTGATATGCACCCAGGGGTTGACGCGATAGCCCGTGTCCTTGACCTGGAGCTTCACTCGGAAGTCATCATGAATTTCAGCGATTCTAAAGGGGCCATGCCAAAGATGCGCCAACTTCTGGCTCAAACCTGGTAGCACTTTTGGAATGTACTACCACACAGCGTCTCCAACGTCGAACCCAGACTTGATTCGATCGGACAATTATTTCCACTTCCGAGTCTGTTCCGCCGAACGGGCCTGCTTGGCTTTCTTCAGAAGATCTTTTGCGCAGGCTTGAGCATAGCTGTAGTCCCGCTGGAATTTTCTCCTCCACTCATAAGCTGTCCGTTCAGGGTGACTAGACGGCTTCGGTCCCATCATGGCCGAGACGGTACTTTTGGCATTCCAGCCGTGAACCAGATAAAATAGGGTATCCAGACGGGTCGCATCGAACGAGGTATTCAACGCGAACATCAGTCTTTCAGCATGCTCGTCCCAACCGCACTGGTCGGCTTCAACCACATACGCCCGGACACTCCGGACGACTATCTGGACAGAACGCTCCTGTTGGCCATTCGCTTGCGGTCGGTAGGCGAGGGTAACTCGCTGTCGGCTCCCCAAAAGCTCTCGGAAGCGGGTGAAGACTTCCCTCATAAAGCGAGGGTCTTGGTCATGGCGGAGCATTGAGCTCGCTCAAACCTTCTGAGCGCGCATTCTTCATACGCCTCAGCCACTTCTTGTGCCGTCGTTGAGCTCATGAGTTTACACATCACGAAACCAGAGAATGTGTCTTGGAAGAGGAGCAGGAATGTGTTACCACGTTCGGACTTCGGAAGATGCGTCACGAAATCCTTCGAGACAACTTCAAACGGACGTCTGGGCTCGATGTTTCTAGGTGATAGTCCAGGGTTGGGAGGTCACCCTTTGCCGATTGCACAGTCCACGCACTCCTTGACAAATGTCTCGACATCGGCGTACATGCCATGCCAATAAAACTCTGACCGAATTTTCTCATGGGTCCGTGTTATCCCTTGGTGGCCTCCTTGAAAGTCCTCATGGACATAATGCAGCATGTCTGGGCGAAGCGCCTCCGGCACGATCAGCCTAGGTTCATCAGACATGTCCCTTGGTCGGTTTCTGGTCGAACGACTCAAACGATACAGCAGGTCTCGGACATCCAGAGCGAGCTTCCTTCGAGAGCTTCCGGATCTGGGCGTGCGAGAGTCTCCAAACGCTCCTTTCAGAACCTTCTTGAGGCTTACCAGGTGCGAGTCTGCATCCTGATGAGCCTTGATTCGTCTAGTTCATCCACGGTCGTTCTACAAGAAATTCATCGACTCAAGGGCTTGGGGCGTTACAACAGCTTCACCAAGGAAAACAAAAAACTGCTGCTGAACCTGTGCGTCCTGAACCTGCAGAGCAGCTCCAGACAGACCCAGCATCCGTCACGGGGCCGCCAGTCAGCGCAATACTGTGACGGGCCACATCCAAGTTATTACATAAGTAGGTAGGTACGATTTACATAAGTAGGTACAANTGAGCCTAAACGAAAACAGAGTTATATTTGCCCCAAATCCCATACACTTGGGTTTACTATTCCGAGCTTCCTCTTCCAACACCAGTGTAAGACCGTGACGGTACTTCTAGCCCCGTTACAAATACTTTAGCGTTCAAGGCGAATTAATGAAGATGGTGATGCCTGAGAGAGAGAAGTTTCGCCTCTCCAATCTTTTGTTGACCTTGCTTGGGTATGGTATTCTCGCTCTATATCGTAGTCTGAGCCCCTGGTAGCTCAGTGATAGCCCGCGCCTCCTTCGTGTCATATCTCGGACTATGGTTAGCACGGAACGATTTACTGGGCAAATCAGCGTCGATTTCCTATATAATAACCCCTTTGCACTTTTTAGAACGCACATAAAGGCCAGTAAGTTATATAATTTTTGTGCCACGTCACTTTTATGCCTGGTTCTATTTTCCGGACAGGCTCGATTTAGGCCATAAATCGGAGCGACAATTCAGCTGCAAAGCACAATACATCATCATTGTCTACATAAGGGGTATTATATTATACAGTACAGTTGCTGTTGGGAGGCGGAGTAGCCCGCGTTTTGAATGTTGCCCTTAAGGTCAGAGGCGCGGGTGTGCGGTTCGTTCGGCGATTGCTGTAGTGATTTGTTTAGTGTTCCATGTATAACAACTTCCGCTGTGACGTCAGTAACACTAGCCGAGCGCCGCCGCTACGTGACAGAAGTAGTTTTGTTGTCGCCCGTGTCGCTCGCTCGAGAGCTCCGACACTACTTAGCACGGCTGCCTACGCTTCGTTGCGGTAGTAAGCGCCCCCCGCTCCGCTCGCAGGGGCTCGCTGCACTACTTGCCCTACTTGGTTGGTAAGTGGGCTACCTACGCCTTTGGCTCCGGTAAGAAGGGCGTGCCGTTCGGTCCCGCTTCGCAGTTTTTAGCCAATGGCTGTCGCCGCCTTCACTTCGCTCGGCAGCATTTTATCCAATGGCGTGGGTTAAAACGGCCACGCTAAGGTGCTTACACTCATCCAGACAGACCGACGGGGTGCTCCCGTTGATGCTTAGGATAGCGCAGCGATACCGGGCCACGACAAAGTTGTGAAGGTGCTGGGATATTAACCAAGGAATAAGTAGACCATGGGGCTTAGAAAGACTCGATCTACGAACTACTAATCAGCCCGGCACCACCGATCAGGTAAGCACTAAAGCCCCCAGCTGCCCGCCACATAACTGGTTGCCAAATTGTATACTGGGCTGAATTAACTCTTGTTGGGCTGCTCAGCAGCAATTAATTGCTTTCGATCTCAGTATAACCTTGACCTTGAAAACAAACGACATCAATCCTGTCGGTTTGTCCCTATAGCGAGGTTGGTCGCTAAGACGTTTTAGATGAAAACACTGAGTGTCGTCGAAACGTAGGTGCTATATAGGAATTTGTATGTGATCGTTAGAAATCCAGCGACTGATTCAACACCATTGCCAATGGCTAGCCATATTGCGATTGTGATTTGTATTTAAAGCTGAAGTGAGCATATGCCTTGGGTTTCGTCGGGTTTAATTCCGACTCGATGGTATTAGCTGAAACACTTCACCATTTACAAGCAATCAGCTCACCTCTCCAGTCATGCTGACCCGCAGCTCGGCCACGGCACTCTCTTCTCGCAGATCGGCCACGGCGCCGGTGATCTAGCAGCGCGTGGCTGAATTGGCCGTACTGGTTAGCACAAGCAATAGGATCGAGATGAGCGTGATCGTGAAGAAAACCACACGTAGCATGCGCTTGGGTTCGCTGTGCTGGCGCTGCAGCACAGAGATCCGGTGACATGAGCCAGCGACAGGTTGCCGAACACTCCCGCAACCGGTGAGAACTTGAGCTCGAGCACCGGTACGGACGGGTGGCGGCGTTTGCCATACATGGCATTGGCGACGCCGCTGACGTCTAAGCTACAGAAGTTTTTCAAAGTTACTATGAGTGAGGTCCACTTGAAGGTTTCCAGCAGCGCCAAGTTGGAGGTTTATCGGTAAGTTTGACGACTGCCAGAAGTGTCCTCTCCCAAGCTTTCCCTGTTGAACTGACAACCGGTCGCCCCCCCCCCCCCCCCCCCCCCCCCCCNCCCCCGACGCTAGTCGTCGGCGACGCCTTCCTCTGGTGGCCCGCTCGCGCAACCACCTAGCTTCCTCGAGTTGAATTGGAGCTCAAGAGCGGCGCAAGCCGACATAGCGCTTTCGGCAGAATCAATTGATTTGAAGCACACCCTGTGCATAGCAGTACCGACAAAAGTGCTGGTGGTTGCAAACGCTAACCACCAACTCGTTGCGCTAATGGACACACACAGAATACATTCGTCCCGAGAAGAAGACAAATGTTTTGCTGGGGACCTTGGTTTGTGGAATGGATAGATCCTTCTTTCAACAACTCAGTTATCAACGCGCTCACCAAGTCAGTTGCTGGCGCCCAGACTGGTGAATCGTGGTTGTCCTGTCACTGAGCAAGCATCCACCACCACCTTGCTACAGTGACTACAGTAATTGGCAGATTCCGGACCAGAATCCGTAAGGCAGATATAGAGCCACACTAATGAGACACACAAAATACTCCTTCCAATCGACGGCAACTTATTCATTCCAGACGATGGTGAAAAGGGTCAAATCGTACTTTATCAAATATGTGAATCCGCTCCCAACCACTCGTCGTTCTCATTCAGCGCTCTTCGGCGGCGACAACAGGACAGGCAGCGGCACGACTGACGGTGGTTGCGTGCTGGGCAGCTGCACGACGGACATGGGCGGTGCCAGGGCGGGTGGCAGAGTGGACGGCCGCGCAGCGGATGCCGGTGGCGTTCTGCAAGGTAGGCCTTATCCCCCATATACACTCTGGTGGAGCTCGGTGGTTGAGCGGGGGACTTTGCTTCCAGGTCACCGGTTCGATTCCGGCCACCAGCATCGTTATTGCTGTAACCTGTGTGTGCTATGTCTGTGGTTCTCTGTTCAACTGTGTGTAGTTTGTCTATTGTGATGCTGTCTGTGCTGATGTATGTGCTGTTCTCTGTGTTGCTATCTGTGTCGTAAATGTGCTGTTGAATGTATGTGTTGTATGTATATGCATGTGGTGTTGTATGCATTGATGGCTGTGTAGGGGAGGAGGACCGACTGCTAGGCTAGGTTGCTGGAGGTCCACTGGTGCGACGGACTGGTATACGAGTCAACGATAGCGCCGTTGGCGTGTGTCAACGCAAGGTACTGTGCCCCAAGCGACTGGTATGCCGCCGGATGCGAAGATCGCAGCTTCCTCCAGAGCTTGCGAAGTGAAGAAGATTTTGTGGATGACTTCCCACCGTCGATCGAGTGCAGGCGCTCGTTTGCCGTGCGGTCAAGCGCGATACCAAGGTCCCAGAGCGTGTGCTTCCAGGCTCGGAATGCGTCGGCGTCAGCTCGCGGCGGCGGCTCGGTGATTGTGCATGGTGCCTGGTACAGTACGAGCATGATATAGACGGCTGCTTTTGCATCTGCTCGCTTGTTTTGCTCGCGCTTACCCTTAACAGTTTCCCAGACTCGGTGTGTGAACCAATTCACCACACAGCCTGCAAGAGTTGATGCCGTCGCGAGAGCTGGAAGCGTATCAGAAGACATCGACAGGGAATCAGCTTCTGTTGTTGCTGAATTACATGCGTCCGGTACGACAGCACGTGACGTGTGTACTGCGTCTTCTAGCCGAGTCAGTCTATATTTATCTGAGCTAACTGCTTGAGCGTGTTTTCCATTTTTGATGCAAGAAGTATGTCTCCACCTGTGACAGCATTACTTACTTGTGCATGGTTTGCTATTTGCCAGCGTGCTGTCAGGTGTTCCCCCCAGCCGAAGCATGTTGTGGTACTGATATGACAGCCAAGACGCGAGTTCGTGGCGGCGATATCACGATGAGGCTGATACTCGTACCGTTTGAGCTGTACAGCGCTACCTCGGCAGGACTCGAGTACGCTCTTCATATGCATCAGCAAAGCCGCGAACGTGGCATCTACGACAGCGAGAGGCACGTTGTATCGCGCGTCTGGAGACCCAAGGACAAGCTGGTACAGCTCGTCACGAAGGGTTAGCAGCTGCCCGACCTCTGTAATTGAGAGCCGCTCTTGCAGATCTGCGACAGTTGGTGTCGATACAGGTAAGTCGGGTGCTTCATATCCAGCTGGTACCTTGCCTACACTCTGGTCCTCATAAGTGGTTGTGCCTATGTATGCGAAGGCCTTTGTGAGCGATTCGAGCAGCCAGGCCCCCCTGGTAGAGATCCATTGAAAGGTCAGCTTAGGAGACGCATTAGCGTAAGCTGTAGAGCCCCGTCTGTGAGAGTGGCTGGTCATGTTTGGAGTCATAGCTTGCTGCTGCGAAAGTGGCATCTCCTTCAACGTGTCGCGGATACCTTCGGTAATATAGCTTGCGACATTGGGGTGCTTGCGCTCTCGTTTTGTTGCCGGTGTTCGCTCGCTATCGATGTCACCTTGAAGGTTCTCCCAGTATATACCAGCTTCCTCTTGTGTGTATGTCTGCCCTCCAGGCAGATCCAAAACTGCGTATCTTGGTACGAGAAGAAACAAATACTCCGATGGCTCATCGTAACACACAAAGAGCACACCGAATAAGGGCAGCCTGCACTGCTGCCAATGCTCTGGCGCTTTGTAGATAGACACACCCTGCACAACCGAAATTTTAATACGCGCAATTCTCAGAAACAGCTCACCAGAAGCTGCAAGCGATAGTTGCTGCTTTCGCGCAAAGCAAGTATCAATAGCCCTCCCAAACGTGTGCCACATCATCGCCAAAAGGGCTGTATCATGTACCGACTTGAGCCCGGTGTCAACATCTCCACGTATAACTTAGTGTTCTACCAAGAAACACAGATCGTGTATAGTGCAGCCAGGTGCATCATTTGTCTGGACGTTCGCGCGGCGATTACGTTCCTCAATCAAGCTGGCCATTTTGTTCGAATCTTGGCAATTCGCTTTGAGTCGGTCAGGTCATTCTTATAACGCTCACGCAGCAGGTTGATAACTTGAGAGAAGTAGCCGAGTGCAGTTGTCTTAGCTAGAAAACCATCAGCAGCACGGGCTTTGTCACGTTTCTTTGTCTGTAAGAAGATGGAAAGCGCTGTTAGTAGTGCATAGAAATTCTGCATGGGCAAGCTACTCTGCTGGGAGAGAGAGAGGAATGCATCCTTTCTAAACTGTCACTGCTTAGTTCAGCAGACTCAAGGAACTCGTTGAAAACCTTAACTGCAGCGACCTCTTGCCCCTGCGTACCAACCGGCGTGTCAAAACCACGAGGTGCTCTCCTCATCGTGCTTCCCACTCGTAGTCTTAGCTAGAAGGACTCTTGGCACGGCTTGTTTTGGTCTCGCATGCAACCACTTCGACGGGAGGTTATTTTCGGAACAAATCACAATTATCCGGTAAGATTGCATTTGTCTCGGTGCCAGTATGGTGATTTTTTTCAGATTTCGAGGTGCGGCGGACAATTCCAGAAATAAACTGGAATGGCTGCCTTCCTACCCCTAACTAGTCTTGATTGGTTGTATATGCGATGTGATCGGTCTAGATGCATATTCATTGGCTGCCGTTGGGATACTATTATAATAGGGCTTGGGTATCCGTACCAAATAGACTTATCCTACAGTAATTAGTATCAGTCAGACTTATGTGAGCCCATTTTCAACAACCCCACACAAAATACTCTGGCGCAAGTTCACATTGACTAATTATGAACATCGACTAATTTTTAACGTTCAAATAGCGGACTATATTCAGTTATACTGCACTAGACGAGTGCTTCGTCGCTTGCGCTACTCATCACGACGTGAGTTACCAGATCGCTTTCATTCTAGCTTCTCCCTGTTTCGTAAAGTAGCGCGTCGTCGTGAAAATGCTGACTTGTAGACTAATTTTGAATCCTAGAACTCCTCCTGCAAAACAATTAGTCTGACACAGATTAATGGTGAACATAGCCTAATGTTGCACTCAGACTAATTACCGTAGTCACGTAGTAAAATATTAAGGAGCCTTAGGGTTGAAAGAAAGCTGAGCTTTTCATGCGCAAGCCTCGGCCACGCGCCAAAAGCGACAAGTTTCGTTCCCAGACTGCTGGACATTGCAGGTCAGACACGACGTGGTGTCAAGCGCACTCGAGGTTTTGAGTGATGAACCTCCTGTCACTTGGTGCGGGATATTTAGCCCCGACGCATGTTGGTGTCTGTCAAAGTCGGGGCCAGCAGCGATGATTTAGCGCTGAGAACTTGCACTCGCGCGACATCGACATCGGCATACTGCAGCTCCCACCAAGGGTGAAGTGAAGAGCGCTCCGACGATGCCCGCCACCGCCGTCGCGATCTCAGCACTGCTGCGCCAGCAGCGCGGGCCTTGCAGTAGGCGCAGGCGTTTCGGTGAGGTCCGCTTTGCGGTTGCAGTGTCGTGTGCCGCGAGCTCTATATAACGGACGCACGAAGATACGTAAATACGACCAAGCAGCGCTTTGGGGCTCATCGTTGAGTCATGCCAACGTCCGGCTCGGACGCCGACCGCGAGGAGCTGACAGGGCTGCGCTGCAATCGCTCGAATCGCAACCAGTTCCAGACGGTTGAGGCCAGCAGGCCGGCTGGCTGAGCCTCCGCGTTGCTAGTGCCAGGCGTGTGGGTGGCCGCCAGCAGCGGAGACCGCACGCACCAACGACGAGCACATCCCCGTGAGTGTAGCCATGTTCCGACTACTTGGGTCGGTAGCCGGTTCGCCAGCTTCAACTAAAAATTCTACGATCCTCGAGCGTCCTCGGGCGACCACCCGTTCGAGCAACGCAGCAAGCAAAGCTCGGCCCAGTTGCACCCGCCTTGCACGCCGCGCCGCGCTACGCTGGCACGGGGGCGGACCCTCGCGACTTTATTCGGCAGCTCCATGTGGTGGTGCAGAGCGAAGTCGCTCGGCTCCACCAGCGGCACGACAAACGTCCTCGACAGGGCGCGGTTGATGGTGCTGATTTTCTTTCTGATACATGTATTAAAGATCGAAAATTTATGACGAGCCACGTTGTCTGGTGTCGGGCCTGCGACTCGCGAGCTCGTTTGCAAGTAGATCGGCCAAGAAAGAGCTCCGTGTTGGGCAATCTCCATCGCACCATGACGTGCCCCGGCCGCAGTTGCTGGGCGCTATTGATAGCAGCTGAGACGAATGGGCTGCTGAGGAGGTCAGCGCCGATTGAAGACGGCAACGCGACGTCGCGTTCCTGCACGTTATTTCGGCGCCGCTTCCTCGCGCGGAAGGTGGCTTCGCTGTACCGCTTGCACCCCGGACGTGGAGGGTCAAGGGGGAGACCACCAAACGCGCGCACGTTGCAGTGAAATCAGAAGATTTTTGCCTTGAGAAAAAAGTACCCAGCCTCCTTTTGGCTTTGTATCGGATATGCGAGCTTTGAAAACTGGTTTCCCGATGCGATACTCGTGCCGACACCTATTTTCACCTTACCCGGCTGGAGGCAGATGGAAGGCCGCAGATGGAAGTCATAGCATCCGCGGCTAGGAATTTCCGCTGCAACGGAAAGCTACGCATTCCCTGAAAATACTGGAACCAAACCAAGTGTAAGTTCTCCAAAATTCGTCGACCGTCAATATTTCACGCCATCCGGCACGCAAAATATTTGAAGCGCTCGTAGACAACCGGCAGGCTCATTTATCAACGTGCCCGCTCGAGTGCAAGTCGAGTGCCACCATTTTCCACCCTCTCGCCTTCGACGCCGCCAGAATGCTGCTCGTCGACAAGCTGCCGCCGCCGCAGGTCTCCGCCGGCCGCAAGCGCAAGATCGTGCTCGGCGACGACTGCAGGGAGAAGCGCGCGCGCTGCGCGTGGACCGAGCTCGAGTACGAGATGGTGCTGGAGGAGGCCACGCTGCTGCG
The DNA here is from genome assembly GCA_001314425.1 of Phytophthora pluvialis. Classification (NCBI taxonomy): domain Eukaryota; phylum Oomycota; class Peronosporomycetes; order Peronosporales; family Peronosporaceae; genus Phytophthora; species Phytophthora pluvialis. The sequence goes on along the minus strand of LGTU01000627.1, from coordinate 18,523 downwards.
CGAGGAGCTGGAACTGCTGCTCTTCGTGGCCGCGGACCTGTGCAGGGACCTCGGCTGCGACGCCGCGCCCGTGCGCAGCTCCTCGGCCGCGCTGGAGCAGATCGGAGAGCTCCTGGCCTCGCCCGAGCCGCTCACCGTGCCGCAGATCCGCGACATATGCCAGCAAATGCTCTCCATGATGCAGTACCTCTGCCGCGTGCACTACAGCCACTTCGCGTGCGTTGACATGCAGGACCAGCTCCGCGAGTGCCGCAACCGCTTCATGCTCTTCATCTGCAAGAACGCCGCCATGATCGGGCTCTAAAAGCAGCAGCAACCGACAGCCACAACAGACCTAACTTATGGACGCCACTTGGGGGCGCCCTGTATCATAAACTGCCACACTCGTAGCGAGCGGCCACACGTAATATATCGCTGAGTTTCAGACCACGACGGACATGTGTCTTGCTATTAGAGGAGGCGTTTCTGGCGTGAGTGCAGCTCTTGTCAACGGCTGCACTGCAGTTGAAGACGTGACGGCGTCGTCGTCTAAATGCGTGCCGCGGGCCAGTTGAGAACAGCGAATCTGTCCTTGACGTCCGACGCGAACTGGGCGACCGCCTTGAGGTGCTGGTCCAGCGGCACGTTGGGGTTCTCCTCGAACCACGAGACGAACTTGCGTTGCTGATACAGAGAGAAGAACGTGTTGGCATTCGAGTGGCAATCTATACCACACACAAAACAGCACGAAGACTTACGCTCTCTTCCATCTCGTCGAGTCTCGCCTGTATACCGCACAGCTTGTCGTCGATTTCCTCGGCGAACTGATTGAATGCTGTTTGCGCGAGTTCTGCGTCTTCGTCGGGGGAATTGCCAGTTGCCACGGCAACCGACTTCACCAGCTGATAGCCCTCGTGGAGCTGGTTGACCTCCGACAGGAGACCGACCACAGACACGCTCTTGCACTGCAAGACCAGGTTGATCTCCTCGTAGAAGTTCACGAGAGTTCCATCCTGTTCCGTCTGCAAAACATTCGCCCCAAGTGAGATGGTCTACAAATGATCACGAGTTCACGAACAGGGAGGATCGTCGTACCCGAAGGACGTCCAAAAAGCCATCGAAGATCGTCGTGGTCTTCGAGTCGAATGCCTTCGTGTGTTTCATCTTGAGCAGCGACTCCAGAGAGAACCTCGTCTTATAGTTCGTCACGAATTCCTCGTTGACGAGGTTGGAAAAGTCTCGAAGAAGTCTGATCACTGTGGTGAACTTGGAGCTTGAGCAGACTTGATTCAGCGCCCGGGTCACTAGCCCAAGTGATTGTCTGCAGAGAAGCCAAAAACGCACAACCTCTTAGTTCTAACTTCATCACTACCGTTATTTCGCTGCTGCGTAGCTCGAGTGCTAGCGGCTAGATCGTACTTGACGTGTTCAGCCCGTGAAGCGATCTCCATTTTCAGCACGAGGCACTGGAGCTTCTCCTTCGCCATTGGGACTGCACGGATCGTCACCAAGAACTGCTCGCACTGAAGAAAAACGAAGCATCCAGACAATTGAGAGGTAGTCAGAAGACAGGGTTCTCACAACACCATCACGGACAACTTACACGTCCCAGCGCGTCAAACTCGTCCGAGTACTCATCAAGGGCTATCTGTTCTGCCTTATTAGGCCACATTGACAACATCGTCCTGATATTCGTGTCTTGGAGATACATGGCCGTCAGGATGTTCACATCCTTTGCTACCTTGGCAAACGGCTTCGAGATATGTCGCACAGCCAATTCGAGGGCCACCGCCTTGTTGCCCTTCATCACCTGCACCTTGCCCTTCTTCCTATCTCCAGAAGGACGAAGAATCGTCGAAGTCATTCCAGAATCGCTCATCACCGACTCACGCTCGGTACTCTTCACGGGATTGTCGATATCTCGCACGAATAGACTCCGAATGTGAGCCTGAGATGCAGCAGCGACCTGCTGGTGTGCGTTCTCCTCATTGACCCGAGTCCAAATGGACCCGTTTAAAGGCGGCGGGGCTCGATCGGCTTTCGGAACTTCAGCCAAATGCCATCTGCGACGTCTAGTTGTCGGCACAGCAATGTCAGTCGCGACTGATTCGGGTACCCGCTCAATGGCAATGGCTTCCAGAACGGGGCCCTCCAATCCGGTCGTGCTGACTCCATCCTTGAGCATTCGATCCTCAACAGCAGGTCGAGGAACACCCATTTTGAGCATTTTCCGGTAGCGCTCAAATTGGTCCTCTACACCTGAACGTGACGTAGTGCCCGCACTGTGATCTTCTTGGTCATCTCCGATTTCCTTTAAAACGTACCAGTCTACCAGTAAGACATCCGATCACTGAGTGGATGGCTGGTGAAACACTCGTACCTGTTGCTCTGGTTGCTCTAATTGCTTCAGCAGCTCTGGCTCCTCCGGTTCCTCTGGTTCCTTCGGTTCTTCTGGTACTTCGTCCATCCACGCTCTGGTCGGCTTGAGAGAGCCTCCCTTTCTCGTTCACAAAACACCCAGAACTTGTTACTTCGAAGTAGATTTTACGCACACACGCCACGTAGCTCAAACGGAATAGTTTGCTTACCCCAATGAGTCGGAGGATTCCAGCCTGGGATTCCACTTTCGGTGCGGCTCGCAAGCGGATTTGCGCCAGTATCATGACAAAATGCCGATCTGGAATGCCGAAGGTTGTCTCTCGCACTCAGCGAATTGGCGAATGAGAAGCTCTTCGCTGCGGGCTCTCCTCTTACGCACGTCGAGAGATATCGATGTGACGGCCTTTCTCAAAATTCTGTAACACAAGAACAGAGGGGCATGTGAGAGACTTATGCAGGCAAGAATTCTGACAACCAACCTTTCGTGCCTTTCTCATTTTGACCGAGTAACAGTTAAAGACGATGACTCGACTTCAAGGAGCTGGTATCCGTTCACTTGTCCGATCGCCAATACGTTGCAGAGAGGTACTCGCATTTCCGTCTAAAGATTCTTTGATTTAAGCGCCTGCCGTGTGCACTTTCGTGCACTCTTTATCTGGATGTTTGGTGCCGGTTGTTCTTGCAAAGCGGGCTCAGCTAAGAGTAATATTGGCGCTGTACATCTTCAAGCACGCTCCGGCAAGGTACGACGGCGCGCAGCTTGATACACATCAGGAAGGCGCCAGCAAGCTTACGGTGGAGCGAATATACCTCCTGCGGCGGAGGTGTCAGCCGACCATGCATGAACACCTCTGTGTGCTGGCCGAGTCTGGTTGTCAGCTTGCTCTTTTGGAAATCGAAAGGCTCGTGTGACCGGAAGGGCTCACCAACCACCATGCCTGCTGCAACGTGGGCGCGCATCATGGCTGGAGACTCGTCGCCAGTGAGGAAGTGCATCTTGATCGAGTAGTCCACCAGCGTCTTCTCGTCTTCGTTCGCCGCAGCCCACACAATATTGAAGTAATCGTCCACGAACTGCTTCGGATACGCACGAGCAGCGCCGAAATCCACAAGTCCAATCGTGTCGGTGGATGCGTTGTACATAAAATTGCTCCAGTTCGGGTCTGTCTGCATGAAGCGCCAGTTGAAGAGCTCGTGAATCGTGAGCTCAAGGAGACGGCGGGCGATGCTGTTGCGCACGTCCTGAGAGAGGTGCACGGCCTTGTCGACTGCAACGCCGGAGATCAACTGCGTCGTCAGGATACGCGACGTGGAGAGCTCACGGTACACGCGGGGAACGACGTATTTTTCGCCCATGCCGCTCTGCTCGATAAGCTCCTTGAAACGCTCCTGGTTTTCCGCCTCATTGAAGTAGTCGCACTCGGCCGTGAGCTCCTCCTTGCCCACTCGGATGATCTCGTCAATGTAGAGTCCACGCGGCAGGATGTTTGTGTACGTCACCAATCGCTTAAGATTGAGCAGATCGATGCCGATAGACTCCGCCACACCGGGGTACTGGATCTTGATCGCCACACGGTCACCATTCAGCAGCGTAGCGCGATGCACCTAATAGTCACAAATTATAAACCAAACAACCATATCACGAACCCGTCCACAAAGGAAAAAAATTCCAAGAGGTGGGGTACCTGCCCAATGGACGCGGCGGCAATGGGAACATCGTCAAATTCCTGAAACTTGCTACGCCAGTCGTCGCCAAGCTCGGTCTTGAGCTGGTGGTGCAGCTGGTCCTTCGGCATCACGTGCGCACTACACGTCAACAGCAACAATTGCTCGGTAAGTTACCATCACCGCAATCAATCCAAAATCCTCCAACTTACTTCTCGCGGACGCGATCCAGCGCCACCGCCAGCTTGGACGGGATCATCGCCTCGTCCTGGATACTCAGCATCTGTCCGAGCTTCAACGCCGCTCCTCTCATGGTGCACAGCGTCTCCGCCAGCTTCTCCGCATTGGCGTCCGACACCAGCGCGTTGTAGGTGCCGTTCCTGCCCCCACTACGAACAATCTCCGCCGCCGTGCCCACCGCAAGTCTCGCCGCGAGGCCTCCGAAGCCCAAGATGCGGGACAACGGCGACGACGGCACGTGCTTCTCCTCCCACACCTTGCGTGGCGGCTCCTCCTCCAGCACAGGAGGAGGAACTGTCTCCTTCTCCTTCTGCAGAGGCTCCGCGACCTTCTTCTCGCCCTCTGGGAGCTTCGTCTTCTCTGTCTTGAGCGGCTCCGTCTTGACCTTCAACTGCGGGGCCTGGGGCGTCTCTCTAGTCGCCATCTGCTCCTTGAGCACCGGGGCCTTATCCTTTGTCTTGGTCTCTGTCTGCACCGGTGCAGAGGGCGCAGCGGTCGCAGCATGGGGCCCCGAGCCCTCTCCGTTGAGGAAGTACGGCACCAGGCGAGCCAACTCCGTCGCGTGCTTGGTCAGCTGCCCGCTCTTGGCGGCCACGTCGGGCCCCTGCGTACGCGCCAGCTGCTCCGCCACCTTGCTGGCGCCCTGCAGCACGCGCACGAAGTCCTGCGTCCACATCGCAATCGACTGGGAGGGTGGGCGAGTGCGCACAGGTTGTGCGGCTCCGGATTGCTGCTTGATGAATGATGGCGCGTGTTGACGGGCATGGTGTGCAGAGACACGAATGTGATGTGCGATACATGCATTCTACTAAGTACGCAGGGGAGCTGATCCCCCTTTGTGTCTTCAACACTACAACCTGAACCCGGCAGCCTAAACGATGGCCGGTGCGCTGCTGCTGCTGCTCTCGATGGACGTCGATGTGATTCTAACGTTGTGTGAGCGATGATGCAGAGCAAGTCCGAGCGTCCCACCTGCTGATCAAGCACAGCGGCTCGCGTCGCATCGGTACGGGCCTCGGTTTATCGCGACAGCGAGACGTCTCTTGACTAACAATCCTCTCTCTGACTGCAGCGTCGCGTCTGTCCGACAACATCACGCGCTCCAAGGAGGAGGCCACCGTCAAGCTGCTTGGTGCCCTGACAACCTTCAAAAATCGGAAAGTAGATAGACAACCAGCTGACTGTCATTGTTTTTGTTTTGATTTTGTTTTTCGGCAGAGCTGCGCGCGCTGATCGTGTCGGGCCAGGCCAAGTTCGAGGACCTGGCGGTGCAGTACAGCGACTGCAACAGCGGCACGCGCGGCGGTGACCTGGGTCCGTTCGGCCGCGGCATGATGCAGAAGCCCTTCGAGGACGCCACGTTCGCGCTCAACGTGGGCGAGCTGAGTGACGTCGTGGACACGGACAGCGGAGTGCACATCATCCTCCGCACCGCGTAATCCGATGCTGCAGCTGATGTCGACTAAGTACCAGTAGTCTGCAAAGGGCAGTTGATGCTGGAGTGTGCAGCAGCTTACTTCAGTTCACTCAGTGACGCACGGAATTCACGGAATGAACCTCTGTTGATTCTCTCACTATGATGAAATGCATCTGACAATGTTACAGTCCGGCAATGACGCCCTCAACTGGCTTGGGCCATCTTGCGCTCGTGCAGCATTACGATGCTGCGTTTGCGCTGACGCTGCACTATGGACTTCAACGCAAAGAGCTTGGTGACTGAGGTCAGAGGGCTGACAGCCTCACAGTCTTGGCTTGCTGCTGTGTCCCTCACTCGGAGCTTGCAGACAAACGTGTCTCCGTCGACTTTAGTGATCCACTGGAGGTTGTCCGCCTTGACAACCCTCTTGAAAAACGCATCCAGCGTCGGCGTTTGATGCTGGATGTGCTTGGAGAAGCTGCCGAACGGCTCCTCCCTCGGGAGTTGTGGGATTTTCTGACAGGGATTCTCCTGCTGCATCAACTCCGCCCAGTCATAGAGGGCTCTGTAGCGATGCCACACAAGCAGCGTGTTATTGCCATCCGTCTTCACCTTGAACTGGTACTCGATGAACGATCTCTCTTCTCGCTTTTGGATTCGGCTGTCCACGACTTTTGCCGACGTCACGAGTGCATACTGATGCACGTCACTTTCCCTGGATGGAAGAGTCCAGGCTTTCGTTTTCAGCGATGAAGAAGGAGGGGTTATGGATCTCCTACAACGCTTGTACACGCAAATATCGGCATCCACACGGATCCCCCACTGGAGGTGATCTGCATTGATTGCAGCTTCCAAAAACTGGTTCAGCTTAATCACGCGCTCCTGGATGATCTTTTCCGAGAAGTTGCCGAATAACTGCTTGCTAGGCAGCTCCGGCACGCTTTTTCTCGGATGCCCGTGCTTGGTCTGCATCGTTTCCGCCAGCTTCCTGAATGTGCTGTAGCGGTGCCACACGAAAAGTGTACCGCGACTGTCGGTCTCGAGTTGCACTTTGTATTCGACGAACTGCTGGTTGTCACGGTAGGCAATTCGGCTGTCAACAACCGTCGCCGACAGCAGAGCGATCTCCTTCTTCCTCTCGAGCTTACTTTCCAGCTGCTGAACTTGCTGTCTCAATCTCTCGTTCTCGAGTCGCAGCTCTTCATCTGCGTCAGATTGCTTGCTATTGCTCTCGTTCATGCCGGCGGTAAGCTTCCCCCTGAGCCAAATGTTCTGAGCCACCAGCTCACGATTCAACTCCAGCACTGCATCGGCCACTTGTTGCACACAATTCGTCGCAAGCTTTGTCTGAGGCGGAGGTGGCACTCGTTGTCCATCGTTCTTGCTTCCTCCCATACGCTGCTCGGTCATAAAGGTCGTGGATCGTTTGGTTTCGACAATGTAGCTATCTTCAGCTCGTGTTGCCATCCTGCAGCTTGAGCTCTACACGGCAAAATCGCGACTGTTTCCTCAGCGACCCCGAGTAGCTAGTGCGAGAATGTTCCGGCTGAAACCACTCGAGGAGGTCAGACAAATGCAGCGATTTCCTTTTGAGTTCACTATCCCCAGAAGTTGAAGTTGAAGCTAAATGCAACTACATGACCATCACTCCGAATCCGCGCAAGGAGGAACCCAAGAAAGACACGAGCTTCGTGTGGTATCCGTAGCCAGCAAAGGCCCCTCGACATGTTGAGTATTGCCTCCTCCTTTTCCATGTCTCGCGTAGTGAACAGTCCAGAGCTCGCTGAACTCGAGACGCAAGAGGGGGCCACGCATACGACTGGGAAACTTTCGGCGACGGGGCCATATAACATCAGTAACGGCGGTCAAGGCCTCCATTTCCACCACGAAATCGGGGCTCGTTATTTTGTGTGACTTTCCTCACTCGTGACGGTTGCCAGCTCCTTCTTTTCATGACGCCGTGATAAGGTCAACACATCGCCATTAGCCTTGAGCAAAGTTAACGCATGAGGCAGCGTCCCGGACTTGGCTTGCTTGAGTTACCCAACACTGTTGACAGTTTTATCGTTGAAGCAGCAGCTCGATGACGACGTCTATTTGCCAACTTGTTCCAGCGATCTGCGTTTGATTCCTGCAGACCTTACCGCCAGGCTAGTACTGTAACGCGTATGTGCTTGCGTGCGTCACGGTCGTAGCTATAGAAATCAACCTGAAGCAAACAAACAGGGAGCACAGTAATTTGATGAGAATACTGTAAAAAGCATTACGCAGAACTTCCATCTAATGTGCCTTTCTTGTTGTTTCCATTCTGTCTTCCTCGGTTAGCTTCAACGCGTTTAGCCTTCTGAATTCTCTCACTGCGAGCAGCGAGTATCATACGACATTCAACGCTTGCAACCGCACTCCGTTCCTTGACTCGCTAGTCGGGCCGTCCATCGGGCGGGATTGACGCCGGTACGCACTGACATCGGAGCAATTGCTGCGCTCTTTTGAGTCCATTCGCGCTTCTGCACGATACACTTACACATTTTTAGCAGTCTAATTTCCAGCCGTACTGCCGCGACGGAAGCTGAACGACTTCATCGACAATCGTGATGATGAACGCGGGGACGACGAGTGCGTACTGGCGGTCGAGATGCTCTCCCGCGAGGCGCTCTTCACGCGGCGCTTGTACACGCACGTGTCTTGGTCCACACGAATACCCCACTGGAGGTACTCGGCGTTGGTAGCGGCCTCCAAGAACTGGTTCAGCTTCGCCACACGATCCTGGATGATTTTCTCCGAGAAGTTGCCAAAGAGCTGCTTGTTCGGCAGCTCCGGGATCTCCTTACGCTTGTATCCGTTCTTCGTCTGCAGAGTAGCAGCCAAGTTACGGAATGTGCTGTAACGGTGCCACACATACAGCGTGCCACGCGTGTTGGTCTCGATCTGCAACTTGTACTCGACAAATTGCCGGCCCTCACGGTAGGTGATACGGCTGTCGACAACCTTGGCGGAAATCAGCGATACCTCCTGCGAACGCACCAGCTTCGTTTGGAGCTGCAGCACCTGCTGCTTCAGGCGCTCGTTCTCACGCAACAGTTCGGCGTCAGCGTATTCGGCCACGTTAGACGACAGGGTCGAGCGCAGGCGGTCGTTCTGAGCGACAAGCTCGCGGTTCAGCTCCAGGGCAGATTCAGCAGCCGACTTGGCATCACGAGCCGCAGATTCGGCCTCGGCAACCTTCGAGGCTGCCTCCGTCAGAGCACGGAGAGTACGCGGTGACACGGGACCGGACGGGCCAACCTCAACTTCCTCGACTTCCTCCTCTTTGTCACTCTCTTCGTCACTCCAATCATCTTCCACAGGCTCCTGTCACACAGAAATATCCTTAGTAACCTGCGAGATTCATCACCAAGCCAACAAAGACAACAAAAAAGCTTACCGGCTGGGGGTCACTGTGTTCACGCTCCTCCTGCATCGACTTCTGGCGCAGACGTTCCATTTCCTCTTCCTGCGCGATCTTGCGGAGACGCTCTTGCTCGCGTTCACGCTCTTTCCTGACACGCTCAACCAGCAGAGCGAACAGGAAGCGCTGCTTGCGGCCACGCTCCCGAGCCTGCATCTTAATAACACCAGCGCGCAGTGTCCTGTAGCGCTTCGCCTGAAGTCCTCCGCGCGTGATGGCCTGCATCTCTACCACGGCTGCACGCTGACGCAGGAAATGCTTGCGGTGCACGTATCCGTGTATCGTCTTCTGAATAAGAATGGCGTGGTCCTTGAGGATTACGTTACGTCGGTCCTCCAGTCTCTGAAGCAGACCGGAGCTGAAGTAAACCTTGGTGTTACCAACAGCAAACTTCGTGTTCTGCATAGTGGTAGCCATGTCGGGAATCAACTCCTTCAACAGGCCAGCAACCATTTCAGAAGGGTCAGCATCGCGCAGTGCCGACGGGCATATAATCTGGAAACGCTGCTGGAACTCGACGAGCGGCAGACGGTTAGGGAAGGCTGCACGACTGATGCGGATAGCCGCAATCACACCGGCGCAACGAAGCTGCTCCACAATCATGACGCGGTTGAACTCCACGGCACTCTTGTTAGCGTTCGGCTTGATGCAACGCACGTACTGCGATGACGTCTTGCTGATGGTCTCCATAAGCTCCGTCAGTTGCTTGCGGAAGGCGCCCGCAATGGTGTTACCAACAAGGAAACCCTTTTGGCGGCCTTCCTTTCCGTGCTTGCCGCGGCTGTTACGCTTTCCCCCCTTCTGCGTGGGCGTGAAGATGCCCGAGATAACGTCATTCGAGCTACCGGACAGCAGCTGTACCATGTCCGTAGGCAGCGTGTCCTTGTTCTTCTCGAGGAAGCCCGTGCCGTTGTACGTCACGTCACCAGCGTAATGGTGGATGGTGAACTCCAATGGGTTGATTCTGTTCTTCTCGATGCTAGGGTGGTCGCTGCACGCGTCCAGAACCTTGCTCACGAACGTGCTGTCCGTGGCCTGGGGGCGGAGTACTTCCTCGTTCAGCATGCTGACGATACCCATGCGGCCCTCAATCAGGTCCAGAATGGGCTGGTTGTCCTCGAACGTCACGAGCGTCAGCGGGATGCCTTCATCCACATACTCCTGCTGCACGTCCTTGAAGACGTCGCTGTTGAACTTCTGCTGCAGCTTCTCGTTCGCGTAGTTAATGCACAGCTGCTCGAAGCCGTTCTGGTCGAAGCTCTCGAAGCCGAAGATATCCAGCAGACCAATGTGCGTGTTGACGTTGTTCGTGGAGCAGATAGCCTTGTTGATACGGTGCACGAGCCAGTCGAAGAGCTGCGTGTACATGCCCTTGGCCAGAGCGTCGCGCAGGTCTGTGGCCTGCTCGGCGTTTAGCGGGATCGTGTACGACTCGGAACCGGCCGTGATGGAACGCTCCAGCAGCGTCGAGTGCAGGGCAGCGCTCTCGGTACGCAGCAGAGCTCCGACGTTGTCCACAACGTCCTCGTTGCTGACGTGGCACTTCTCGCTGTCGTTGCTGTTCTGCTCGAACTCCGTCTCGCCGAGGTTCAGGATGGCCGCGACAATCTCGAAGATGGCACTCTGCTCCTCCGGCGTGATCCCAATCGTGTCCAGCGCGTCCTGCGTCTCCTTCAGGCACTGGACGTCATCGATGCCGGTGAGCTCGGCGTCCGCACCTTCCGTCACGTACTTGTAGCTCGTGACGTCTCCGCTCAGCTTGAGCTCCGTCTTGCGGTCCTCGGGCAGGCAGAAGATCTGGTAGAAGATGTGGTAGTTGCGTTCGCCCTCGGTCTGCCCCACTACGCGGCTCTTCTCCAGCAGGTACGTCTCGCAGAGACACCCCACGAGCGAGCCCATGCTGTCGAACTGGAGCTGCGCGAACTTGCCGAACCGACTCGAGTTGTCGTTCCTCTTGGTCTTGGCGTTACCGAAGCTCTCGAGCAGCGGGTTGGACTTGAGCACCTGGTCGATGACCTTGGTGCCGTGATTGCCCCCGCCGGAGATGGAGGCCAAGTGGTTCATCATGATCTTGACCGTCTCGGTCTTGCCAGCTCCGGACTCTCCACTGACGAGGATGCTCTGGTCCACCTGCGTCCTCTTCATGTCCATGTAGGCGGTCGCGGACAGCGCGAACGGGTGCGGGGCCAGCGAGTCGCGCGGCTGCTCCAGGTACTGCAGGTACAGCTCCTTGCCGTACAGGTCGAGCCACTGGTACGGGTTTACGGCGATGCAGATGGCGCCCGTGTACGTGTAGGGCATCTTCTTGGCGAAGCGCAGCTCCAGGTTCTTGAGCACGGCCGGCTCGTGCAGGTGGTTGAGCGTGCACATGTCGTCGGCGCCGTCCGTCTCGAACACGTTGCAGATGGGCATGGCCTCGTCCGAGACCTCCCCGGCTAGGCGCGCGATGTCGCGGATGGTCACGACCTGCTCCAGGCCGTCGTCCTTGTGCCACTCGCCGTCGTCGTTGGGCTGGAGCCGCACCTCGGCGCGCGCGCCGTTGCCCAGGCGGCGCACGACCACGGCCTTCTTCCACACCTGCTCGTCGTGCGGCACCCAGACCATGGCGCCGTTGTCCAGCATGCCACCGGCTGCGGCTGCGTCCTCCGCCATCACGGTACGTGTGTGCGAGTGTCGGGGCTGCTGCCTGTTTCGCGGACTGGGGCGCGCGCAGGAGCTCGCGGGCGGTCGTGGCGTCGGCGCTGACTCTCGGAGGTCTCTGCCGCCTGGTCTTTCCTCGTGCAGAACGGGCCAATCACAAGGCGGCGCCAAGACCGAACCTGATTTGGGGGGCAAATGACGGGAACAGTAGACGGGAGAAAGGTTTCCGCGCAGTGAACGTACGCACAGTAGTGACACGTAGCGTCCTTGGCGGCAGGGTGAAATGCTGCCGTCGTTGCGGAAGTTGTGCATGGGACTGCAGGATGGATGTAGCCAAACTGATTGCAGCAGCCGCAAATCGACGCGGAAATCTCGGTAGGATTGCAGATCTTGCGCTGCCTGCCCCGGGAATGCCGAACTTCCTGCAGCAAGACTACATGGTACTTCGAAGTACCATGGTACTGTACAGCAGGACTTTTGTACACGCTGCAAGCAGGCATGTTCGCCGACGTACTGAATCTGTCACGGCGTGGGCAAGAGAGCTCGCCAACAACTTGTGACGCATCGCGACGGACGACGCCATCTCGGTGCCACCGCAGTCGCGAGCGGACAACCGAGCTGACAACGAAGCATGGCGGCGGGCATGCGCCGCTCAGAGGCAAATCTCGCGGGTGACTACACATGCGGCATGCGTGGTTTTCGACGCTGAACCAAGAGTTCAGCGTGCTATGTATCCATCTGAGAGCCCCGCGACGGTCGCTGGTAATGCTGGCGCGACGGACACTCGCCGTGGTGCACCGAAACTCCTCTGTCGGCGCTACGAAAGACTGCGTGAGGTGCCTTACGCGGGCTTTAGGGCGTTACGAGGGTGCCGCACGGATTTCGTCCTTCCTTTCCAAGTTGGGAAGAGGTGAGACCATGAGCTTCATCCAAACGGCCACCTTCGGTCAAAACACCTGGAGGCTGCGGTGCTTCCCGATGGGCGTCGTCCATCTTCGCTAAAGGCGGCGACGGGGTCAGCAATGTGTCTGCTATAATAGCCTAGCAGAAACATCGTTGTTCCTGTAGTCACTGGGAAAGGAGAGACTGGTCCAAGTCGGTGCCATGGCGGGCGAACTGCTTGACTAGCTATGAGGGTCCGCGCGTAGAGGACAGTAGCGGTCTGTGACGTTGCGTAGGTCTGTTCCGTCACCGTCGACGTCGAAAGTGTTTGCATTCCGTCTCTGGGGCTTCTAACGAAATGCATGATACAGAAATCGGGTCAACGAGCCTTGACGTCTTCGTGTAAAAAGTGCCTACTGGTATCGGCGGAAGAACCATCTCCGTACAGCATTGGGTGAGCGTTTAACTGTAAGCTTAGGCAAAATTCGTGCAGCGCTGAGGCTCTTCCACCACGTGGGCCAGCAATGCTACGTGTAGTACTCGGCAGGGGTCATTGTCCTCGAAGGGAAACACGTCTGTATCGAGCTCCCAACACGTCTGTTTGAACTAGGCCTTCAAGTGTTGAGTCTGACGATTGGATGGGGGCACAGTGATCGAGCTCAGAAGCCTCGGGAAAACCGAGTTTCCTGGCCCCTCGAACGCGTGGCATCCTGTAGAATTCCGAAAATCTTAGCTCCCTAAACAAGGAAATACTGTTGTACTTGTGCATCGTGTGCGGCAGACGGAAATGAGCAAAACTTCATGAAAAAATAAAACGGATTCCTTGCATTTGAGCTCATTCACCGTCAGAGGCCTTCGGCTGTCACCCGTGCTCCACCTTGCTTTGAGCAAAACATCTATGCTGCAGAACTGATGCGGCGGCTGAGTCGTCTACGTTTGCGCGAGCGTTTACTGGGTCGCGCCACACTTCTTCTCGCAGCACCCGTGGAAGGCATCGCCGGTGAGGCCCTCGTCACGGCAGTCCTTGCTCACCGCAAGGTTTGCTTCGGAGTAGAGGGTCGGGCACCCCGTGGCCTGGCAGTACAGCGGGTCCTCCGCGCTGACGACGGTTGCGACGACAGCGGCGAGGGCAATGGCGAAGCAGGTCTTGAAGTTCATTATTGCTGGAGTTGGTGGCTTGGTAGTGTGTGTGTGTGCTGGGTTCGGTTAAACGCGGACTGACTCCTACGGCAGCAATGCTCAAAAACGCTGAACGACAAGCGAGATTTCGCATTAGGATGGGACCAACAGCAGTCTCTATGCAGTGCTGGGCAAACCATACTGCGAACCAGTTCAAGGCGCGCTTGGAGCCCAAGCCTTGGACAACTCGGCGTCCCATCCTATGAACCAACAGCAGGCCATTTAAAGTTTTCTCAAACTGCCCATTATGAATCAACAAAAATGAAAGTTGAAGCCGCATGATCTCCTCATACATGTACTGCAAGAATGTTTGCCCTGCACGACACAACAGAGCCCAAGGAGGAACCACCGCCCCGTGTATGTGCATGAGTGTCCTTTCGAAGAACATATTGGCGCGTTATACATGGATTTAGATTTAGAGGCATCCCGTTCCCCGCAACGTGTCAAACATCACACATGTATGTGCATAAAATTAGGGGACCCGGACCAAAGTGTAACGTAGTGCCTCTCACGTCGCAATCGCCAGCAGCTGACATCGAGCAGAAGGAGCGTTGATGGGAAGAGCGTGGCACGAGGCGAGTACTGGCGACAGAAGGTCGCCGCTGGAAAGATCGTGGCACGTGGCGACCGCTGACACCGCAGACAGAAGGTCGCAAGTGGGATGCTCGCGCAGCGACGTGATGGGCGCGCAGCTGGCGTGAGCCAGCAGAGCCTGCAAAACGAAGTGAGCGGCGGTGCGACAGAGTGAGACCGAGCTCACTTGCGAATCTGCCGAGTCAGGCAGACCCGACGAACGAAGCGAACTAACGAGGGCGGTGGCGACGCGGCAGACGCGTAGCCAGCGACTCGGAACGAACTCGACAGCGAACGGACGAGACGCACGAGGCAACGTGCCCAAGGACTTCAAGAGGAGTGACCCGCGCAGGACACCAGTGAGTGTCCGAGTTGACCAACGGCTGCACGACAGGGCGGGCGCCAGAGGCCAGGAGTCCAAGGACGCGAGCGCTAAGGACGGACCCGTTGGTAGTTGAAGGAGGAAGCGTTGATTGAGATTGAAAGCGAAAAATAAAATAGGGCGTGCTTTAGTCGGACACACCCCGGCGCGAGGACTGCAGTTGATTCTCGACGGACAGACGGACTTCAGACCGCGTATCAGCACTGGTGCGCAGTTGATAGAAGGCAGCAAAGTTGTTTCATGGTGGTCATACAGGGGCCTAGTCAAAACACGAAGACATTGACAAGCAACTACGACTACGAAGACTACGACTATGGGGACGTCACCTGGAATGACGACGAGATCGCACTCGACACCACGGGCAGCAGCAGCGTCAACAACAAGTGCCATACCAGCAACGACTGCCACCGCGACTGTCTCGACGGCACCGTCTCTGGCACCGACTCAGACCAGTGGGAATCAGACGGTATCACCACTTCCAGCGACGATCAACCCCAGCGACGCGAGCGCAGGAACGACGACGACCACGACGACGCCTATGGGCCCTGTCGGAACGTCACCAGCCACGACAGCGGCGGGAACGACAGCGACGGCGATCAGCATGCAGCCAAGAGCACCGCAGTCAGCACCAGCTCCCTGCACCGGACCAGCGAACACGACGCCGAGCATCGCGGTGATGGACACGGTGATGCAGCGACTCCTGACGACGATGACTCAGTTGGGTTCGCGGCTCGCAAGCCTCGAAGACGCCATGACCACTGCAACCTCAGCCGCGACGAACTCTGCGACGCCGGTGGTGCTCACGACTCAGGCGCCAACGACGCAGACAACAAGGTCGGGGACAGCGAGGATGTCGACGGCGACGGCTGTCACGCCACAGCCGCCGCAGCAAGTGATGTGGGCAGCAATGCCCGCCACACCAGCCGGAATATCGGCGCCAGCGCCACATCGACACCGACGACGGTTGTGGCAGCGCAAGCGGCGGTGACTTCGATGCCATCAACACGGACGACAGCGTTCGCACCACGGCCGGCACCGACGACGAGTAGCACGACGACTTCGGCAGCCATGACGGAAGCGGCGACGACACCGTCGACAGCGACGGCGCAGCAGCAAATAGCAGCGCTATTAGCAGCAATCCAGCCACGTGACCAGCAGCAGAACCCGCCGCCCAATTCACCGATAGAGTCGAGTCAAGGTGCAGCAGGATCAGGACCGCCAGGTTCGCCCGATGATGGAGACGACGGTGGTGACCCCGACGGCGGTGGTGGAGGACGTCCTGGATATCCAGTGGTGCCATGAGCACGGAGGAACCAACGCCCGAAGAATGTGAAAGATCTCGATCTTCAGCCCTTATCCCGAAAGCTGGTGGCGTACGCGTGGAAACTTGAATTGCCAAGGTGGACTTAGCAGTGGAAGGTGTTCGAGTATCGGGACTCGGGGACTGGACAAACGAAGAGTTGTATTACGTGGTCGGGAACAAGCTGCAGGAGGACGCGGTCAAATCCTGGGTCCAAATCAACAAGGAGCTGGTCGGCGCTGACCGCACGTGGTCGAAGCTGAAGGAGTCATTAACGTTGCGCTACGGTGAACCCCCGGATCAAGCCCAAGCGGAATGGCGAGTGATGTCGCGTCCGTTGCTACGAGGCGAGACATATGCCGACTTCGCTGCGGGACTACGCGACGCTGCCGGTCAGAATGAAGTGCGAGAGCGAACGTTCCTGGACTCCTTCTTCCGTGGACTCTCGATCACCACGAGGCAGTTGGTCAAACCGCCGCCCGCACCGGAAACGTTGAACGACGCAGTGAGTAAAGCCGTGACGATAGACGACTCGGGTCAGTACGTCACGAACGGCATGAAGAGCATGGGTCAGGCTTGGGCGACGTCGATGATGCCAGCCGCAGTGCACATGGATGTACGACTGGATCGTTACGCGTGGTGCCTGGCATAGGCAGCATGATGACGGCAGACGGAAGTTCGATGGTTGACGCCACGTACGAAGCTGAGGACGAAGCGTACTTCACAAACCCCTTGGGCGTCTACAACAAGTACTACGGCACGTGGATCCAGCCGGAGAATCGCTACTGGAATGGCAAGTTCCGGGCATTCACGAAGAAGGCGAGGGAAAAGCGAGCAGCGGCTCGTGAGCAGCAAACGGTGGCCAGGCGACACCTACCGAAACCTGAGCGTAAGGTGGCGAAGACCTTGTTGCTGTCAGCTGGTGAAGATTCGAGCAGCGAAGAGTCGGACGAGGAAGAACCGCTGCCAAAGCGACCAAGACATCAGACCAAGGTAGCTGTGCGCCAGGTGAAGATGCAGAAAGCAGAGGAATCGCTCCCCCGTGTCGCGGAAACGCCACAGTCGCATGACAAGCGACCTGGCGAGTTCAACCGGTGTTACGCGTGCGGTGACAGCGGCCATTTCGCGAGAGAATGTCCTGAACCGATCAAGAAGGCACGCAACGAGGCGTGGCTGGCGCAACGTAGAGCGAAGACTCAGACGGCGGAAAACGACGAACGGGCGTAGGCGGGGGAGAACTACGTCCGGTTCAGGTAACTATTCCCCAGAGGACGGTGATGGATGGCACCAGCAGCATGTCGACGCGAGACAGCGGGCGAGGATGTCGACCAGCAGCAGCCGCGCTACGCCAAGAACAGTTGCTGAGCGGTGGTGGGCGAGTGGTTGTTGGGAGAGATGAAGGTGATGAAGAACAGAAGGACGATAGCGAGACGACGGGTGGAAATGAGAGAGAGAACGGAACGCAGCTGGTGACGGTTGTGGCAGGAAGGTGACTAGCACTTGACAGGGCCAACGCATTACTGGTGGAGTACTGCGAGGTGGACGTCGCGTACATCAGCGGCAGTGCGAAAACGATCAAGGAAGCGGTGGAAACGCGGCTACACGGAGAAGTCACGATCCGAGACGACTGGAGGGCGCGGCGATACGTAGAGACCGTGAGACCAACGATGGCTGCACTAAGGTATACGCGCGCAGCTCACGGAAACGATGGACAGCATGGAGCACTACGCGTGACTGAGGAAGGCGACGAGTCGCCGACGACCAACGTGGTACCTCCAGCTGAGGAAGGCGAAGGGCGCGTCGTGTCAGACGCGGTGTTCTCGACTGAGGAAGGCGACGGGCTAGCCACGGTCGACATGGTGATCTCGACTGAGGAAGGCGGCACGACGGTGACTGTGGTGGGGACGGCTCCCAAGTACGCCACGGAACTTAATGGTCATCTGGTACCCGACGCGGCCAGCGTTGCTGAGGCTCGTATAGTACGACGAGCTGCCCATCGTGCTGACAAGGACCGACACATCGAGCGTGCGAAACGACGGACAGTAATTGCCGCCGAAGGCGCTGAGGAGGACGAGCAAGCGCTGAACGAGTTGGACGGGGAACGGCGCCTACTACGACAAGCACAAGCTGACGAGGCCCGTGAGGAACTCGAACAGCGTCGCGAACGACGAAGACTGGAAGTGCAGACGAAGACTCAGCGACAAGATCAGCGCGCTCGGGTGAGTCTGGTGCAACGGCGACAGCATGCGGCCGCGGTGACTGTGGCGCGAGACCCGGACGTTGAAGCTGACGACGGACTGCCGACGGCCATCATGGACGTCAATGGCGAGAAGTGATGGAAGGTATGGATCTTGGACACCGTGAGGCTGGACGAAGCAGAGGGAGTGAGCACGCTGGGCTTGACCGGAGCGAGGACACTTGACCACTTGAGGGGTAGAA
>LGTU01000626.1:0-28623 GCA_001314425.1 Phytophthora pluvialis | reverse complement strand
GAGGCAAGCAAATCCTTCGCTTCCATTCAGCTGAGATGTAGCGTCGATTGTAATAACACCATTCTGGTACGACCCCTGGTTGAGGTCAATAACGAACGGTACACGCTTGCCAGAAGATACCTTGATCTCCGGGTCGCTCTTGAGCGAGCTCTGGTACAAATATTGATCGGAAAGTTGTGTTTCAGACATGGTTGAATCTATATGGTTCCTAATATACTTTCGAGGAAATTAAATATTAACGCTCATGGCAAGCCTTATCAAGACTGACAAAGTCAGTCGAATCGCGACGAAGTTGCTCAAGCCCATAACCAGCGACCATGATCTTATTGCTCTTGCAGATCGATTAGGAGTACATCTGGATGGCATTTTCGAATCAAATGAAATATCAAAACCGATTCCGAAGAAAGGCGCTTACTTAATTCTGTTGAGGGTTCCTAATCGTGATGTAGGGCATTGGACCTGTGTGTTCAACGGTGAATACTTTGACTCAATGGGAGAGGGCCCACCGACCAAATATGGTATCAAAAGATACAATAGCAAGCAATATCAGGGTATTTATGCGGACTATTGCGGACCATACTGTTTGCTCTGGCTCTATTCAAAGCAGTTAAAAAAAAACACAAGTATTCAATAAGATGAAGGATATGAATCTAACAATACTTTAAATTAAATTCGGTTTTTCTCTTATAACATCAATATAATCATGACGTTCAAAGAATTAGCAGTTTCAGCGACTGTTCCGGAGGTAAAGCTCAAGCGAGCCTTCAAGACCGGAACGCTATCATTGACCAAAGATGAGCTAAGCGGCTCTTGTGCTACTCTTCATCTTCATCCTGAATCGTATGCTAAAGCTCTTCGAACTCGCAAATCGTGTAAAGGAACGCGATTGGCTATCACGAAGAAGGAGATTGGGTATCCGTTCAAGCACATGCAAGGCGGCCGTACGCACGGAGGTTCAATTTGGGGGGAAATTTGGGGAGGCATCAAATCAGCATTCAAATTCGCTAAGAACTCAGGGGTACTGTCTAGCGTAGCCGATGCTGCTGTACCAGCACTCGCTACTGCTCTAGGAGCACCGCAAGGAGCGATTCCTGCTCGCGCTGCCCTCAAATCGATGACGGGTATTGGGCTATACGATGACGATAGCGATGTCGAGAAGAATGGCGGAAGGCTATCCATGGCTGATGTTAAGAAGGGTGCTAAGCGCGCACTCGCTTACACGAAACGGAAGGGCATTCTTACTGATGCCGTCGACGCCGGTGAATCATTCCTGTTGAGCAAGGCAACGAAGCCGGAGCATGGAGATCTAATCAAATCTATTCGAGGTGAAGTCCGTCGTAGATATGGCGTTAGTTCCATCTCAGAAGACGAAAAGGCCCGTCAAATTCGCTAAGGGCTCGCAGGCNTAGTTCCATCTCAGAAGACGAAAAGGCCCGTCAAATTCGCTAAGGGCTCGCAGGAGGCAAAGGATCACATGGCTAAGCTGCGTGCTATGAGAAGCAAGGGTAAGTCTGGTGGTAGCTTTAGATTATGACCTTCATAAAAAAAATCAACAAGACCCCTTATTTTTTTGGTCTTAGCAAGAGCATGATCAATACCGATGTATCGCGAAACTTGACTTTTTGATCATTTTGATTGTAGATACTGATAGTGATCGTCGATCGAGATCCGTTATGGCAATTCATCCATGCATATTGAGAAGGCTTGTACGAGATTAGCTGACCAATCCCAGCGTCTCCGCGATCAAAAGCTGATAGGATATCTCCAGAAACAACATAATCGTTCTTGATCAGATCGCAACGCACGATGTAGGAACTTGTGGGATGAATTTGGGGAATGCCGTTTGAGAGCTGGGCACTTGCCACCGTGGCAGATGCTGCTGGATATGTGCCTAATGAAAGACCGACAACGGAGCCAAACGCGGCATTATCAATGATTACACGAGGAACGCGCGTCGTTGTAGGCATACCAGTTCCCCCAGTCGAATATAGTCCCGTTGCTGGTCTGGTCCATGTACCCCCTGCAGTTGGAACAGCCGTTGGTGTTGGTGAGAAATCAAATTGGGCAGCGTAATAGACACTGTTCTCGCTCAATTGGATATAAAATACGTTATTTCCCGATGGATCGATCAAATACGCACCAGCGGCAACAAGAGCAGCTTGGGTGCTTCGATTCATATCTGTGTAGCTGTAATACCCGTCGGCGAAGTTAATACTAATCGTAGAAGTGGTAGCAGCTGTTGGAACTTCGATCTTGAGCGTATTGTTCATAAATTGAATGCTATCGATGTTGTATTCGCTGTTGTAGAGCGTGATGGATTGGATAGCGCAAGCTACATCCCGAAAGTCCGCTGCAGAGCCAGGAAACGAATAGCGCCATGTGGAGTTGTATCCATCCTGTACGAGATTAGTTGAATCAATCTTTAGAAAGCTAGCCATCTTAATCGTATATGATTCCAATCAAAATCACGGCTGATATTTAAGAATAAATATCGTCAGTCTTGATGGGTTTATCGAAATTGAATCTGATTTGACCCTTGACTGAATCAATCAGGAGCATTTGTCCTTTTCTCTCCGTAGCTTTATTGTAGTAATAAACGATCGATCGATCATCAACGCCTTTGATATTGAAATCGCTAACAACCATCTGCAAATCTCGCTTCGAATTCGCCTTTAAGATTGCGACATACTCTGAATTCAGTCTAATCATCTTGTCCGTTGCGAAGTAGCTGTGGCTTAGAAAAATTGTACTCAGCTTGAAATGTCTTCCCCTTGTGAAGTAGTGGCTGAAGATGTTCTTCTGGAGCAGCTTATCGTTGCTGTAGTCGTCTATGATAACAAGCTCAGGTTTGTTAGAGCTCATGGGAGAACGTCGGACTTGATCAACGGTCGGAGGCATATCTGGGTCAGCGAATGTAATAAATCCTTTCAGCTTGTCTCTAAGATACTCGTAGAGCTCCTGATGAGGGTTTCGAGCAATAATCGTTAGGTGGGCAAATACGTGTGGAGAATGCTCGAGGATAAACATACAGAGATTGTTCTTACCGCTGAAGCTGGGGCCAAGCACAACCATTCGGAACAAAGCCTTGATATCCAGCCCAGGAATCTCGCCCAAACCTGCTGATCTGAACTTTTTTGGGAGTGAAGCGCCGAAATCTGGAATAGCACTCATGACGAAAATAGTTCGATCTATATATAGCTTAAGACAAAACATGAATGGATTCAGCTATCCTCAACCAATATTCAGATCTCCTATCTATAACCCTGCATTCTATCTCTCGTTGGATGCTAGTGGGTACTTGACTTATGATTACGCCCAGACGCTATATTTTGGTAAGAACGACTGTCGACTAACTTACATCACAGGCATTACTCCTGGAACAGCGACGCCTGGTGTAGCGCTTGTAATAGGTAGTGATGGTGGAGTAAGCGGACTTGGAGCTGTCAGTTGCTCTAGCCTGACTGTAAGTGGTTCATCAATTGTATCAGCCCCAGCGTACGTACAATCAATCACACCAGGTACGGCGGCTAACAGCAAAGCATTAGTTCTCGATAGTTCAGGAGCGATTGGAACGATTGTATCGCCAACGGCGACATCGATCGCGGGTACGCTACAAACCGCGGCACAGACGAACATCACATCACTTGGAACGCTGACCGGACTGACTGTAGGTGGAAATATAACACTATCCGGAACTTCTCGAGTGTTGGCTCTGACAGGTGCTGGAAGCTATATCGATTCAACCAGTTTTAGACAAGGAGGAGTTGCGTACGATATCAGTCTGGTGTCTAGATTATCTTTAACGACACTAGGCGTTGCTGAAGCTTCTAAAGCTATTGTATTAGATTCTAGTAAATCGGTATCAAATATTTATGCAATGACGCTTGATTCAGGTGGTACAGGACTTAATATCCCAGCTCTATCGTTTGGTGGAATAGTATTCAATCAAAACTATTACATCTCGATCACCGAAGGCTCTGCGGCTGTTAGCAAAGTTCTTATTACCAACGCGTCTAAGGACATTTCCGGACTTAGAAACCTCAGCTGTACGGGAGCACTCACCGCTTCAACCTCGATAGCGAGTCCACTATTAACGACTGATCAAATCGCTGCGGGGACTACTGGTAGAGTAGAGTTCATCGGAGCTACAAGCTACCTCCTAATAAATAACACAGCAAACTCAAGCAGCAGCGTATCAGGAGCTCTACGCTATATGGGTGGAATATATGCCGGAGGAAACTGCTTTTTTGAAAAGGCAATTACGTTCGTTGATGGTTATGGACTTGTTAGAACTCCTGCACAGCCGTATATTACAAGCGTAGGTACTCTGACTAGTCTAACTACAACAGATGATATAACGTGCGGTGGATTAGTGAACGGTTTCGTCGGATATGGTAATCAATCCAATATTACAACGGTAGGACGCCTCACTGAATTGGCTATCGGTTCAACAGGAACTTCCAATGAATATCTCAGCATCCGGGGATCGGGATTAGACTACCTCAATGGCTCATACACCAGAATGATGCGTTGCTATGGGAGTAATGCCAACGCTATAGAGTTCCAAATCGAGGTCAATAATGGCAGTTCAGGGACCTCAACAAATGCGGTTTTCATAGGCACTAGAACCTCTAACGACCTTCGTTTTGGAACAGGAGACGCAACTACGTTGATCTTAACGACCACAGGACGCCTTGGACTTGGAACAACATCACCAAGCGTTCCTTTACATATACCAGGTACAGCAACGGTATCATATGGTTCTGGCTCTACCATGGTCTACAGACTCCGTACTGACTCAGGGGTGACTGAGATAGCTCTGCTCGCTATAATACACAAGGTATTGTATTATAATACCTTGTGTATTATAGCGAGCGAAATGGGTACTGTCATTCCTCTGCGTTGAGCTCTGGCAGCGAGTTCTGATGCGCTTGGGTTTGGGTTTGGAGCAGGAGGAAGTGGCGGTCTGGAAGATTTTCTTTCAGCTCTGGCGCATCAAGATCAAGATCAAGCGTTGGAGCATGCCATCCTGAGGCCCGAGGCCATTGATCTAAAGGCCAGTTCGCTTGTATTTGGCGCCGCACGCACCCACGCCCAGTTATCGCAGCAAGAGTCTGTCATGTCTTGATCTAAGCCTTGCGACGGTATCAACGAGTAACGGGTGAACATTTGTCGCGCCAAGTATGTTCAGACAGCACACATTGCCGATCACTTTGAAGGTCTTGCAGAGGACTCTTCAGTTCTCATTTCGTCACGGAAGAAGGAAGACGAAGAGGCGATGCCTGTCTTGCACGATGCAGTGTTGGATGGAAATACGACGGTGGGCAGAGCCCTCGCCGAGCAAGGCGCGGATGTGAACGCGAAGGGCAAACGTGGAGCCACTCCGCTGACGTGGGCTGCTCACTATGGACCTCTAAAAGCGGTTCAATATCTCGTGGAGAATGGCGCAGTTGTGAACGTGGGCAAATATGAAGACACTCCGCTGCGGCAGGCTGTTAAGCAGGGGCATGTAGACGCGGTGCAATACCACGTGGAGAATGGTGTATCTGCGTCAGAAGCAGCTAATATTATCGTCAATGTGATATTGGATCCTGGTCTCGCAGTAGCATCTGTATTCTGGATATATGTAATGCTATACGTCGCGGGTATCGTAGGCGATGGCGCAGATATCCTGGGCATCGACGATGTGACTCCGGTGGCATCAGCTGCTGAATCGGGGCATTTCAAAATGGTGCAATACCTCGTGGAGAATGGCGCAGATGTGAATGCGAAGGGTAAATACGGAGACACCCCACTGTTATGGGCTGCCCGTCGGGGGCAAGTACAGGAGGTGCAATACCTCGTGGAGAATGACGCAGATGTGAACCAATCAAATGAGAATGGTGCAACAGCGCTGAATGTCGCTAGTTCTTTTGCGGTGGTTCAATTTCTGGTGAAACAGGGCGATGGAAATATGCAGCGAGATTGGGTTATCCCTGGAAATGAAGTCGCGGTTAACCAGCACGGAAAAAGAGTACCATACCAACTTGGGGAATGGATGGGTGCCAAAGTCGTCATCAAACCAATGGCTTTACGTAAGCTATTCAAATCTCCACAACGGGTTTTGAAAGAAGCGGAGGTCTGGCACAGATTGTATCATCCACATATCGTGTTGATGTTTGGTGCATGTTATCTCAAGAACAACCCCTTCGTCGTTTGTGAATATGCACCCAACGGTCAGTTGATTGAATATCTGAAAGATCATCCAACTGAAGTGTGGCGAAAACTGTATGAAGCGGCACTCGGTTTACTCTATTTGCATTGGATGCGAGTGGTTCACGGAGACCTGAAGTGTAACAACATTTTGATTGGTCCGGACGGGTTTGTGAAGTTGACAGACTTCGGTTTGAGTTCGATTGAAGCACTAGAAGAATCGGACAAGAACGGCGATAGCAAAGGCGAAACAGTTGCAATTGGCGCAGTGAGATGGATGCTCCAGAAGTGCTGAATGGGGAGGACGCGACGTTTGAATCGGATGTGTACTCGTTTGGTATGTGCATTATTGAAGCTGTGAGTGGGAACTATCCGTGGGGAAGCCATCTTGAGGATATTGCTGTGACTCATTGGGTGATTAAGCAGTGCACAATCCCAAAGCGTCCAGAGCAATTCACCGATGATCAATGGGGTCTTGTGGAGCGTCTCTGTCAATACAAGCCGAGCGATCGTTTGTCCATTGAAGATGCAGTGCGAGAACTCAAGGAATTTGCTACTTGAGGAAGATAGAGAAGCCGAATCAATTTTGATAATCTACATGTGAGCCTATTCGCATAGACATGTATTCCCATAACCATATCAATCGGTGAAAACCATTCTGAGCGATGTTTCTCTATTACTGGTTGGGTGGGGTTACTTTGTGTCCTGATTGTTTCATCTTAAGTTTGTCAGAGGGAGAGGTTGTACGTCGTTTACAGAATGTATGATTGGTTCACTGCACCACTTTATTGATGATGTTAGAGACCGCGGCGGATGTTGCATAACGCACACGTGTCGTGGCCAAAAAAGCATAATATTCTATGCGCGGCAATGGTTTCCGTGTGGTTAATGGACCGGGCTGTCCGATTCGGCATGGAATATGATACCTGATGCGTTACATCTCGACCGTGTCCCCCCCCCCCCCCCCCCCCCCNACCAGGTGGGTTGCAGTGGTTTCTCAAGATTCCCCCCCCCCCCCTCCCCCCCGTAGCTGCGCCTGCATAGAATTAGAAGCGATGCCAGACTCACTCCTAGGAAAGTTGCACCCGAACTTTACCCAAAGGCTAGACACTCAACTAACACGAGTAATAAAACTAGGTGCATACCCACTCACGAAGCCACCGACACCTTTCACTACACCCCCGATGGAATCAATCCCGCAACCGGCCACTTATCCTGTATATCATCAGGCTATTGACGATCGATCATCTTCTGATTGGACGCCTCCGCCGTCACGCCGATGTCTTTGACCACAATTATCTGCTTGCTGGGCACCGCGGTGGCGACCTTGGTCACGCTCGCATTGTATAACAGGTCTTGTTCATGACATTTGTCTTCACATGTGCAATCTCTTCGATATCTGTTTTTCCGAACCCTTAGATCCGGCGGGTGGTTGGGTGTTCATTACCCGCTGCGAGATTCTAGTTTCTTGGGAATATCAGTAAACCTAACGTCCTGCTCCTGAGCAGATAGCTGCAGTACCGCTACGTTCTTGAACTTGATATTTGTGCAGTACACATGACTGGCAGCGGCTCCAGAAGTGCGCTTAGAACCACTGAGATAATATGCTTTGCCTACATCTGAATATGCCGCTAGCTGCGACTGGACAGTGATTTGATTGCCAATTACTCTTCGGTACACGCTCCATCTTCTCCTCCTTATTTAACGACTAGCACACACCCATATCTCACACACATTGGTTTCATGTGCGTGCATCAACAGATTTCAACAACAACAAAATGTACCTAACGAGCTCCCCCCTGTGCGAACTCGGCTTTGCCAATAAGATTGGGACGAGGGATACTTTTTGCATGCTGAATGTCAGCATTTCGACACACCGCTGTTGTAGCGATTCGCAGTTCGTAAGAGCTGTCGCTTGAGGCTCTGGGAGATCTTGTCATCGACAACATAACTAACGTTTGAGTTGGCCATGGTCCCGTTTCAATACCAGTTTTATCCACACGAAACTCTCGTTTCATCAGAGTAGAATTTTGCGTGGAATCGTCGAGTTGAAGCTTAAGTCGATCGCTACCCCGACATTGGATGGTTTACGCAAGATGCCTATGGTTGAAAGCACATTATCTTAAGCAGACCCCGTCGAGCGATCGTCATGGGACCACGGCATCTTAACCTACATTGATTGAACTACGCCGTAGACCATTTGCGAAACGCAGGATGTCACTGCGTGTACGGACCATCTCAAGCTTGATTGACTGCAACCCACAAGTCTATCAATCCTTCTGCTCCATGGTGACTATTTGGATGCATTTGAGCACCACCAGACTTCATTTCTCGAAAGATTGCCGTGCCAACACGCAGAATCCTTTAGAGTGGAGATAGCTGAACATGCTGAGCTTCGGGACACGAAATAAGTGCACGGAGGAGTGATCCGAATATGACCTTGTGGAGGAGGAAGCTTTCGCACTCCTAGAATCGATTCTTGAAGATGAACACGGTGAAGCAGTCGCTCGAGCTGTCACCGACACGGCTGATCTCCACGAGAGTCAGGAAGAGCGGGAGGAGGAAGAGGCTTTTGTTTTCCTTGTGTCGATCTGTAACGAGGACGATGCACCCGATAATTATGTGTACGGATACTTGCTAACGGAGAAGCAAGGTGCGGAGGAGGAAGTGTTCGCGCTGCTCGAGAGAGTGATTGAAGACAATGACGAACCAAGTGATCGCTATATCCTTGTCCATAGTCTTAAAAAGCACCAACCGCAGGGCGTCGATCCGCTGGAGATGAAGAAGCTCGAGGATGCCGCATTCGCACTTCTTGAAACAATTTTTGAAGATGACGAGCCGATCGACGAAGAAATCCTTTTTCCTGCGCACAAGAGCAACCAGCTCCTACGCAGGAGATAAAGAGAGGCCTGAGAAGAAAATCTGAGTGCTTCTTGAATCGACCATTCCGGATAACATTGGACCTGTCATCCCGAGACGAGAGCATCAGTTAGTGATTAGGCGGGTAATGATAGTTTCTTTATGTTCCAATACGCCGGATGCATGCTCCCACCGTCACATCGGCTTCTTCATCTGAAACTCGATCAACGCCAGTTGCTGCACCAGTCCCAACGATTCAGCTACTTTGGAGCACCTGTAGTTGCACATTGCGAAAGACGGTGCGAACTGCATTGGTTTGCGTTCGGTGGGGAGCCGAAGTATCACAATACCTCGCTTCACTCAACGTTACAAACAAACAAAACACAGAAGCTCGCAGGCTTGGTGTAGACATTCCGTAGGTCCTGGATGGGTTCTCCATTACGACACAGCGTCAAGCCACGGAAGTTGCAGAGACTATTGGGTGGCCGCTTCGGCAGCGTGCCCCAACTGGGTAAAATACTGTCGAAAGCGATGCCGCTGGCGACGCATTCGCAGCTCACCAGGCATCTGCTGGTACACGTCTGCAGGTAAGAGTGAGTGAAGAGAACCTTCTGCTATCACGACGGTAGACACCGCGGCTAGGAAACCACCTGAAAATGCACAACCAACGCACAATCAGTCAATTAAATCACTTGACAAGCAAATTCAAAAGACACAAGCAACTCAAACTTGCCTCGGATTTGCGTTGGCATCTGCGGAGCATGTAGACACTGAAACAGAAAATCCCAGAGGTTCCGCACGCGATAATGCTCTCGCCGGGGCCCCAAGAAACTCAGCACGACACGCATAACCTCCGTGGCAAAGATGCTTATCCTTTCCAGAATTGGCTCCGGCTGGCGGCGCATCGCGTCCAAGAGGAAGTCGCATGCAGCGTCACACATTTCCTGCATCTATTATCGATACAGCAAAGCGGTGAGATATTGACACGCTTTCAGCCGGCAGCTACACTACAGTTTCTTACCTGGTGGTCCACTTGCACTAGCCTCGTTGCTAGATCCAGACAAACCCAATAGAGGGTTGGTTCTCCGTTTGATCGGTTCTTCAGCAGTACTTGAGGAAAGGAGGTCAAAACCTCCCGTGCCAACCTCATGAATTGTTCAACCTCAGGGATCATCTTGTCAGCTTCACGGTGCTGTGTCAGGAAGCTCTCCATTGACAGCTTCCCACTATCAGAACCCGTTCCTGGGACATCGTGGAGTTTGCTACAGAAACCAACAAGAAGTCGCTACAAAATAGACATTTGAGTTAGCACACAGCGCGCATCGAGTCCACTAACAAATTCTTTCATCCTCACCTCAAAAGCATGCTCAGCCGACATCTGAAAGTCTGCATTGTCTCGCTGTCGCGCGATGAGTCGAGAGCAGCATGTGAGAATGTCAGGACTGAGACCCTCACCATACCACCACAGACAAACTTCGAGTATTTGCGCTTCGATTGGATGAGCGCCCTCCTTGTGCAGATGTGGAATAACGTTGAGGAAAAACTGAACTCCAGCATGGCGGCAGGCATCGTCGCTCTTGTGCTGCAGTAGAGAAGCACTCACGACAGGCCAGAGTTGATCAACCAGTGTGCGCCCTTGCTGCTGATTTTGGACGCCACCGAGAGCTCGGCCTAACATGTACACGCTACTGGAAGCCTCAGTCGGGTTTGCACTTTGTACACGGACGGTCAGGTTGGAGAGAACGGATGAACACAATGCGGCAAAATCTACAGCAAAGACAGATAGTGAGAACGTAGTGCACGATGGAATCCTACTATGATGAAATACGTACTTGCATCGGATACGCCACTTGCAAACCGGAGCGTCACTTCTAGTAGACCGCCTTCACTTCCTTGGGTAGTTTTAGTTTGAAGAGTGCTGCAGAATCGCAGAAGAGTCTGCAGCAGCGGTGCTCTCTCTTCGACAGTTGTGTATTTACTGCCCAGTACAACACAAAAAGTCATATTAGCTCTGTCCACGTGATGACGGAGTACCCGCTCCACGTACGTTATAGAGGCGCCGTTTTGCAGCAGTGATTGTACAGTCACAGGGAAGGACGACGTGTATTGGAGCCCTTGACAAATTATCATCGAAGCGCGGAGGTACACGCTTGCTGGCAATGCAAGAGATGCACTCAGGGATCGTAGATATCTAATCAAAAACGTGAGGTTAGTAGGGAAATAGGGCAGGAAACGGTACCTGTAGAACAACTTACCGCGCAATGCCGTTGATCACGAGAGGGTGAGTAGGCAGGTTGAGAGCGCAGTCTAATGCCCCCAACAGAACATCAATCCCACCGGATGCTGGATCTTGGAACGCTTCGGGGTCGTCTTCTGACTCCGAATCCGACGATACAACATCAAATAACTCAACCATATACGAGAGCAAGAAGAGTAGCGCATCAACCAGCGCGACATCCTTGCCATCCGACAACATTTGATACATGCCCTTCACGCATGAAGCGTAGTCCCCGGTAGGTTTTCCTGGGCCTCCTGGCCATTTGGAAAAGAGACTCAGCATAGTGTCTGCAATTTCTCTGCGTCCACGGTTCGTTAGGTAACAGTAACTTAATCCAAACGCTCACAACATGAAAACTTACCTGCGCAAGTCAGAAATTGCCTCGATCTCCGGGTCGTCGCTTCCGATTTGTTGCCTTTCAACAAACCACTGTGGGAACTTGCACTGCTCAATAAGAGCATTGACCAAACGCGAAAGCACGCTGACCACATGATCCTGTCCCGCTGCGTCTAAAAGTTGCCATGAAACCTCATTTTGCGACGAAGTGTCTTCCAGGAAAAAGAACCAGATCTCTAACGTGGGCTGTACCACATCGATGTCGTCGTACGAAGAGCAAGCCAGGAGTAGCTCCAAAAACCCCACGGAAAGGCTTGATTGCTGCTCAGGTGTACGGTTTCCGAAAGATGTTTGAGCACCTGCCAGTTGATTCGAGAGCAGTATAGGGGCGTGATTCATCGCTAGAGAGCAGGCGATTCGCGAAATACCCCTACAAGCGGTGGTCTGCTGCTCCTTCATCATAATCTCACCCGTTGGAGACCGCACCTCCGACTGAAAAACTGGCAATGCTTCAACTAGACGACACCCCGAGTGGAGCACAGCGTTAGCCATACTTTCTGGTACAGGCTCAGACACGGTATACACGAATGAATCTGCGATAATGCCGGCAGCCAACTACGCATGAAAACGTCAGGAGCTGGTATGTCTCTGTGACTGAAGCCAATAAAGCATTTACCTGTGCCTGCTCCTCATTGTCGCTGATGACGATATTGAATAGCATGTCAATCATCCCCCTGTGCAACCACGAAAACAATATCGGTGTTGGTTGTTAGGTTCACGGAAATGGATCCTGTCGACACTTCAGTCCGGTAGCAACGCCCATACCGAGAGAAAAGTTGCGCAGCAGTCAAACCAAACGCCTCATGGGTCGGAACGCAGCCTACAATCCATCCTTCTAGGCAACGAAGTGCACTGCTCCTTTCATCAGGTCTGTACACCGCAATGCGCCCAAACCGTAAGAACACACCAACGAACAGTGCCACCGCAAACAACACGTACAGATTCGCCAGAATCATCTGCACCGCGGTCATGACTTCCTCTGCTTCTTCCTGGAAAAGCGCCAGCATCTCGTGCGTCTCCTCGGCAGTCCACACCCTCTCCGACGCCAGGATCTGCAGCGGAATGGCTCCGAGGATCTCTACCAGCTGCACAAAAGCACGCACAAAGTCACTCCCACCTCTAACACTCCACCCAGCACTAGAATAGTTTCATCTCTTACCACTGCGGCCCCCTTCTGCTGCCTCTGAGCAGCAATGCCCGCGTCCACGAGCCGCTGCACGTCGCTCTTCCAGCCCGTCCAGGTCCTGCACGACTTGACCACAATGTCCGCCAGCGTGACGCAGGCGATGCGGCAGCTCACGGCCGAGAGTCCGCCCTCCGCCATGCACGTCACCTCTAGCAGCTTCAACAAGGTCTGTCTCACGGCAAAAGTGTCACGTCACGGCAACTTGTTCGTCACTCAACCCATTTCTTATTCGCCACCTAGCCAGTCGTCACTGATGAGTCATCGCGGATGACGAACACACCTGTCGCACCCCTTGCTGCTGTTGCACGCTGATGCGCGCCCACTCGTGCTGCGTCTTGAGCCGCAGGATCTGCACGGCCACGAGCTCCGGAGCGGCCAGCGGCTGCTGCGTCCGCGGGTCGCGCGCGGGCGTCTCCAGCTGCTGCAGCGCCGCCTGCCACGCCTCCTCGCGCCTCTGGAACTGCATGAGCCACGCGTTGGCGGCGCGCTGCTCGCCGCTGCCCGGCGCGCCCTCGAAGAGCTGCCGCGCGCACGCGGCGAGTTGCTCCGCCATCTTCTTCACTTTGCCTCGATTTGAGGGGCGTGCCGCGCGCTGATTGGCTGGATTGGAATATCATGTGGCCACGTGAGTGTAGCCATTTTCCACAACGACATTGACCTTTTGGGAAACGCAAAGATGACCAATATGGAGCTGCTGGGTGCGTGTGTTTAGATGCTCCTAGGGAGAATAGGACGCGTTCAGATGGAGTGCTCTTTAGCTTTGTGTGGTGAAGAAATGCTGACAGTACTGCTTGTGCTTGTTGCGCGGCGTTCGGCGGGGTATTGGCAGAGAAAGCGGCGGGGGAAGGGCTGCACGAGTTCGGCGCGCTCAACACGCTGCTGTTTGTGCGTATTTGAGGCTGGCCAGAGGACGCAATACGCAGTAGAGGAGGCTGACTATGTTGCTATGTATCTTAGGTGATTATCCTGGGCATGTGCATCGTGTGCGCGTACCTGATCAAGGAGTATCGCTTCTACTACCTGCCTGAGTCTGGGGCCGCCATGCTCGTGGGGATGATCGTCGGCGTCTGGTACAGCAATAATTTACTGGATACATGTAATAGAAGTAGTGTTGGGTGTACTAACTAGTGTGTTGGACTGGTGTAGTGCGCGGCTGTTCTACCCAAGCCGCAAGGAGATGGAGTTCCTCCGCTTCAATGTACGAAATGGATAGACTCCTGTCGTGCTGGTAGAGGAGTCTAACGGGCTGTTGGACTGCTCCGCATGCTAGAAAATTCTGTTCTACTTCCTGCTGCTGCCTCCGATCATCTTCGAAGCAGGATATTCGCTGCACCGGGTAGGACTTGCTAGTTTTTTAGGTTTGGGCTCCGTCTGATCCGAGTGTTTCTTGCTATGCAGAAACGATTTTTCGACAACTTCAAGTACGACTCGAGCTTGTGGAGGATCTGTCGCTCCTGGAATGTTTTACTCACTGTGCGTTATGTAGTACTATTCTGCTGTATGCCGTGCTGGGAACGGTTGTGTCAACGTTTGTTATCGGCTACTTGACGTACTACGCTGGCAAGTTGGGCTGGATCGGCATCGACTCTTCGTCGCCCCTAGAAGCTTTACTGTTTGGAGCGTTGATCTCCGCTGTGGACCCAGTAGCGACGCTGTCAATTCTGGGAAACCCGGAGCTGAACCTGGATCCTCTGCTGTACAGTCTCGTATTTGGCGAAAGCGTGCTGAACGATGCCGTAGCTATTGTGCTGTTCAATACCTTCTTGAAGGTACTGAATCGTGTATGCTATGTTGTATCCGAATGCTTTGACGCTGACCCGAAACTGTTGATGTGCATTCTTGATAGTTTGAAGAGTCACAAAGCGAATTTACGTCAGGAGCTGCGGCCTCTTTGATGATGGAGTTCACGCTGATTTCGTTGGGTTCTGTTGCTTGCGGTGTCTTCACCGGGTATGATGGAATTTGAGCTGCTTTTGATTTCCTATTACTAACTCGATTTGGTGAATGTTCACGCAACAGACTTGCCTGCGCTTACATGTGCAAGAACTCTAACATCAAGGGTTACCCGGCGTACGAAATCACGCTGCTGTTCCTCTACGCCTACGGCTCGTACGCGCTCGCAGAGGTCATGAAGCTGTCAGGCATCATGTCACTGTTCTTTTGCGGCATCATCATGGCGCACTACAACTCGTACAACTTGTCGAAGCCTTCGCAAGTGACAGCGGAGCACATTTTCAAGAGCTTTGCGCTCGTTTCGGAGTTCTTCGTATTCCTGTACATGGGCATGGGCGTGTGCGCAGGTCAATTCGGACGATGGGACTTTACATTCGTCTTACTCGCCATCATTTTTTGCTTGGTGGCACGTCTGTTCAACACATTCCCGCTCAGTTGGATAGCCAACCAAGGGTACGTTGAAAAGTTCATACATATTTGAGCCAGTCATGGGAGCTCACGTATGTTTCACTAGGCGTACTACAAAAATCCCGGCCAAGATGCAAGTCGTGTTATGGTTTGCAGGGCTTCGCGGGGCCATTGCTTTTGCGCTATCACAGTACGTGATGCATTATTTGGGGAAATGGTGCAAGGTGTTGACTTTTTTTTACATTTGCCCTTGCAGGAACATGCCGGGTCCAAACCAGGATTTGTACGTCACTACGACACTCTCCGGTACGCTCCTGGCAAAGTAATGCATGGGATGAACTACTTTCTGACGTACATGGCTTCAGTTTGTATTTTCACGACCATCATCTGCGGCGGAATGACGGAACCATTGCTGACATACACGCGTCTAAAGGTCAGTCAGTATCTGAGTTTTTCTACAACTTGCTGCATCATGTTTTTTTTTTTCTAACAGAGATGCTTTGGTTCTGTCAAATCCTTCCACAGCGTGATCAGCCTAACCCGTCAGAAGCAAACGAAGAAGATGATGAAGAGCAAGGCTTGCTCGGCGAAATGGTACACTTCTGAAGCGATTCATATCGGTAATGCTGCGAAATCCGCTCATTTTTGTGTGCGCGCTATTAGATCTCAGATCACGATGAAGATGAAGATGTCCGCAGTCACCCCGTGTTTGCCCTCCAAGAAGAGAAAAGCGCCCTGCACACATTTTGGACTAACGTACGTTTAAAATCGGGCAGCGTGACCTGTCATATGCTTCTCAGTGTGAGGAACTTTATTCTAAGTTATACGTGGTTTCTCACAGATTGACGATCGCTACATGAAGCCTGTTTTTGGTGGCTCTGTTCCCCGTCGGGTACGTTTCTGGCAATTGATAGCACGTAGTTGGAAGTACATTTTGTACTATGGAGTTACGCTGACGTATCTGGTTATTCGTTTCTGTCAGCCTTCCCATCCTTCTCGATCGCCATCGAACACGCCACCAAAAGCCAGTGGTCACGGAAAAGGACTTCAATAGGCACATTCTCCTCATGTCACGATATGTATCCATGCGCGATTAAGCACGTTTCAGTGCCTTGGCTTAGGCTGTTGGATCCGCAAGTCGAACCTCCGCCTGTGCTGAACCACAATTGAGTGTTGGCTCGTGCTTACCGCTCTTGGGTCTGTCTTTCTTCGCGCTGCTTGGTTGTTCGTCTTCGCCTGCATCCCCACTTTTCTTGCGGTGGTGACGACGGTGGTGGTGGTGGCTTGAGCCATCATCTTCATGTGAAGATACATGAATATCTGAAGATCGTGACGATGTGGAAGCTCGTGAAGACGTTGACACTTGTGAAGAAGTCGAAGCTCTGCATTCGTCAACTCCACTGCGACGGGTGCCTCGAGACCCCTTGGATCGGCTCCTGCCACCTTCTGAAGCGGCATCGCTGGCAGTGGATGCACGGGAATGTGATGCTTCTTGGATGCCAGACAATCGCGATGGCGCTGGCACTCGCTCGTTTCCTCGTGACGTATTCTTTGACCTGCTTCGACTTCCATTGGCTTTGCGTGGGTGTTGATCCTGATTGTGCGTGCACCACAACAGCAATACGAATATCAGCGCAGCTTGATCTTAGCGATGGCCTTAGTTCAATAGAGCTACTCACCACGTCCTGGCAGTTGTCTTCGACTTGGAAGAAGGCCTAGCCATAATAGTTTAGACAAGGAATTGTCAGTATCAACTTTGTTGTAGACACGGTCCGATATGTTAGTTTTCACCTTTAGATGAGGATCAGAATGGTGCTTGAAGAAGTCGACAGCAGTTTTAGTCTTGCAGACGTTTGTCACGAAAGAGTCGAGCAGGACGCGACGTTCTTCAAGGAAATCGAGATCAAAGGCCTTGCCCAGAACACCTCGGAAGGCGTCGCGTTTGTGCTTGACAAGCTCAATCCCGTCCAACTGAGGTCCCATCGACTTCTTCAACACTCTGTCGTACAATATTCAAGCACAAAGTCGTTAGAAAAATGGTGCGACGGGGAAAGGAAATGTCAAAGTGTGCTACGTACTGGTGCAGCTCATCGAATTCGGAGAATCGCCGCCAGAGGCTCCACACCTTCATCAATCGACGTGCTACCATCTTGCTAAACACTTGGCATGAACAAGTGATCATGTACTCCTGTGGTAGCACACACAGTGGTTAAGACCACGAATTGGTGTACGATTCAGCTAAACTAGACGCATACTGCGTAAGTGCCGTCGACGTGGGGTCGGAACTTCACAACACGCGCATGGAACTCGAACTCGTTTTCTGCCTGGGAGACAGCGAACCGAGGAGCCCGAGGTCCGTCTCTTGCAACTTGAGTGAGCGCTTTGACCCACGCCTTCTTCGTCGAGTCATCCGGTACAGAAAAGTAGTGCGTGCAGTCCTTGACTACGCTTGTTTCGCGAACGTAGAAACAGTAAGGTGCATCATCAACGTCGACGCCGTAGCACGGCTCTCCAGGCACGGGTGTCGATATGTCAGCTCCGACGAGGCCTACGCTCCAGCACACTTCGAACTGCGATCGATTGGTGAATGCAATCAAGCGAGCCGAAATGTCGTCGAGCTTGACGAACAGATTTCGCCACTCGTGCTTCTTCTTCTTCTGTAGAGAACGTCGGTGTTGCTCCTCCGACGCCACCGTCAGGATGAATCCATCCATGGTTGACTGCCTTCGTGGGTTTGAAATGAGTTTTAAGAGCTATCAGTGACCTCAAAGTTGAAGAAAAAAAAGCTATGCCCAAATCCTCACTTAATCCTCTGGGTAAGTTTGGAGGACGACGCGAAGACGCTATTTTTGAAGAACATTACATTTGCGTTGTACTTCAACGTAGCAGTGATATTCAAGCGAAACAATGGTTATCAACCGGTAGAAGCACCCCTCGATCTGTATGTGAAGGAAGAAACATCCAAGCCGAGCTCGTCGACTCCGCTGAGAGTTGCAACCGTAGGCTCAAGCGGTTCTAGCCCTTGCACTCCACCGCTGTCATTCAAACTTTGTCCGGGTCGACTGTTTGACCGGATTAGGATTGACTTTCTAGTTCCCATCACTGCAGCCTGCCATGCATCAAAAGAGGACAAGGAGAGAGACGAATTGTGGGCAAAGCTTCCAAAGCCGAGAAAATAGCAACTCTACGTACTCTGACTGGGAAGCGAGATCTGCGCTTGCCCTGAGCGGACCCCAAGGCTCTGATGAAGGAGCCACCGAGGCGCTTTTGGAGCAGCGGAACGATGAAAGCGTTGGTTTGCACAAGGTCAATGACACTCCGACCTTTGTAGTTCTGTAAGCAAATAGTCCGCATTCGGCAGGTCAACTCTGTTAGTTTGTGTTTAACCTTACGAACATGACACAGTCTAAAGGCGCACCTTCGTGACCCAGAGTGCGGGTGTGGACCCAGGCTCTAAGCGTTCCTGCTCAAGCGCCATTTGAAGCAGCACTGTGCCGTGGCCTTGACGACCTGCCCAGTGAAAAGGAGTATCGCCCTGCAAGGCAGCGAACCCACTTGTAAGAGCTTTGCCACGAGGCTTAACGTGCAACATCGAAGTACGTACATAGCTGTCGCGGTATCTTGGACTCGCTCCATGTCGAAGCAAGGTTACACAGACGTCAGCGTGTCCTGCACGTGCAGCTTCAGCGAGGGCAGTAGTCTGACTAGCCACCTGCAGCAAACAAGTCTTTGTCAACTATGAATCACTAGCAAAACTACGGAGGAGGACAAGAGCGTACGCTGTCGACTACGTCCACATCACACCCAGTGGTCAAAACGAGCTCGACAATAGCTCTGTATCCGTGCCTGCATCAAGCGCAGCAAGACCGATGCAGCAGTTAATAGCCCTAAGACTAATGCCAAAACCCCTCAATGCTCCGCCATGCATACCATGCTGCGCAGTGTAGCAGAGTCCGTCCACCCTGCTCTGCGTCCGGGTGTCGCCGACGCAGCAACGTCGGTGCACCTTCGACCAGGAAGTAGTTCCGCACCATTTCCAGATCGTTGTTGCTCACTGCGTCCCAGACGCTTCCGTGGTAGTCGATGACGCGCTTTCGTGCCTCCGCTCGCTCTCGACGCTTGCTGGCATCTTCACCAAACTCCGCGACGATCGGTCGATGCGAATTGACTCCGTTAGCGTCTTTACCCGGAGAGGAACTCTCAGGCCCGCTTCTCTGTAATGTCATCTAAAGTTCGGGTTCCATTCGCCAATCCTCCAGCGAAACTCAACCGCGTACCGTTGCAGCTTTCGTGTTCGTGTCGACAGTCCGGTGCGACCCCGCGGAGCGAGGCAACTGTTGCTCCTGCTGCCGCTGCTGCATCCGCTCCTCTTTCTTGGCCCGCAGGCGCGACCGAAACATAAGAGAGGCATCGGCAGTGTCCTCCCCACCCATGAACAGAAGCTAAGGTTACTCGAGCACAAGTTGCAGTGCTTGCGACCTCTCGTCAACATGGCTACACACCTCTTCGGAACTTCCCCTCTTCCCCAGCATACCGCCAATCCACTCGATTTTTGTATGGCCCCCTCTATTCGCATCACATTAGCCGCAATGCCGCAGTCCAAGAAGCAGCGCGTCTCCGCTGAGGCTCCAGCAGCTCCTGCGTGGCCCCACGCCCCATCCATCAGCTCCAACTGCATCGGCCATATCCACCCAGCGCTGCCTGAGGCTACTGACCCGTCTAACGCCGTCTCTGCGCTCTCTAAGCGCCCCCAACTCACCCCAACCGAGCAGCTGGCAGTGCTCGACTGGTACCACGCCCACGGACGCAACCAAAAGGCCGCAGCGACGCATTTCCAGCGGTTGCCGCGTTACAGCAAGCTAAACCAAGGAACGGTCAGTCGCTGGCTCAAAAAAGAGGAGAAAATCCGCGATAATTTGTCGAGTCCGTCGGATTCCGTGACGGCGGGCGCTTGCAGGCGCAACGCTGCGACTCGCGAGAAGAGTTTGAAACACCCGGAGCTGGAGAAGTGTCTGAGTCGGTGGCTAGAGCAGCTAGACGCAACGCAACGCGCTCGACTGTCCGGGAGGGAGATAAAATCCGTTGCGAGACAGATTTACGACGAGCTGGAGGTGCCCGAGACGGACCGACTAGAGCTGTCGAACGGCTGGCTGGGCAGGTTCCAGACGCGGCACGGACTCAAGCTGCAGCGACGTCATGGGGAGATGCTGGCGAAGGAGGAGGTTGATGCGGAAGGCGAACGGAAGCGGCTTCGAGACGAGGTGGAGAAGTTTCTCGCTGGAAGTGACGATGGGCTCCCGAGTCGTCGACGCTTGGACGACGTGTGGAGTATGGAGACGACCACGGTTTTTCTCGAGTGCAGCCCCGTTCAGGTTGCGGGAACTGGTCGTGGAAATGGGAAGAGGAAGAGGATTACGGTTGGGTTGGCGGTGAACGCAACGGGGAAGGACCGTCTCGAGCCGCTTTTTGTCGGACACGAGGATGCAGCGCACCCAGGCTTCGAGTACTATTTCAGCAGCCGAGTGGCGTGTATGACCTCGAGTATCTTCTGGGCGTGGGCGCAAGCCTGGAATCGGACGCTCGTTGAAAGTAGTCGACACGTGTTACTACTCGTGAGCAAGGCTTGCGGAAAAAAGACGGACCAAACAAGACTCTCCAACATCCAGCTGCGCTTCTTTTCGCCTATACTCGCGAATCATCTCCAGCCGTGCAGTGTTGGCCTCTTTAGGGCTTTTCATACGCAGTACCGGACACTGGTGGTGCATCGCGCATTGAACAAATTGCGCCGCATGAAGGAGAAAGTAGCTGGTGCCAACACTCTGTTTGAGATGGGATATGTCGACGCGATGGAGGTAGCGAAAGCCGCTTGGCAACTGGTTGGCCCGAGTCCTAAATTGCCAGTTAGCTGCTGGTATCACGCTCAGATCCTGCCTGCTATAGGTGACAACGCTGAAGTATTAACCGAGGCCGATGCCTATATCTCCATTGCTATCAACGAGCAGATGGTCTCGCTAGAGCAGGCTCTGCAGGCGTTGTATTTGGAGGCTCGATCTCATCACGTGTCGA
Source organism: Phytophthora pluvialis (assembly GCA_001314425.1). Taxonomy (NCBI): domain Eukaryota; phylum Oomycota; class Peronosporomycetes; order Peronosporales; family Peronosporaceae; genus Phytophthora; species Phytophthora pluvialis. The sequence goes on along the minus strand of LGTU01000626.1, from coordinate 7,285 downwards.
TGAGTTGCATGAGTGCAAAAGAGTTCGTGCTCCTCGGCCTCGAGGAGGGTAAGTGCAACGATTTATCAGTTAAGGAGCTGGTCCAGCTCGTCGTGGGTCAAGAAGACAACGTTCAAAGGAGTGGCCCCGCAAAGGAAGCGCCATCCCCGTTGCTGGAAAACAACCTGGTGGAAGAAAGCTACCCCGCCACCCAGGAGGACAACAGCCGGAAGGAGGAGGACGCGTCTTTGAGTCCTCCATCCTGCCATATCGACGTCTCCCCTGAAGTTGTTTTACACGCACAATTGACTCTGGAGCAATACTGGACGCAGAACAACTTCGACCTGTCGCCATCGATCCTCCAAGTATTGCAGCTCACAAGAGCACAGCTCTTACAAGCGTCAATCTCGGCAACTCCATCACCACCTTGAGGTGTCCAGTCGTGTGAAAGTGCAGCTGCTTCGCTTTTGGACGTTTCTCTTGCCAAGAACGGGCTTTCGTTCGCAGAGCAGAACGGAGAAGCGTCCGAAAGACACCAAACATTCAAGATAAATCACTTCCGATATGTAGCGATCAGGGCCTGCTTTATGGCGATCTCTCAAGGATATGTGTGTTTTAACATAACTGATGAAGGGCGGAGACCTACGCACACTGCTAAAAAGGTATGAAGCACAAGGTCAATGATCAAGACAAAATTCGAGTTGCTTATCATGTTGCACAGGCGCTGACATACATGCACTCGCTGTCTCCGATTGTGATCCACCGCGACTTGAAGTCCAAGAATGTGCTTTTGACGGAGAACCTGGACGCGAAACTCACGGACTTTGGCATTTCTCGGGAGCGAGAAGAGCACACTATGACAGTAGGTGTCGGTACGATGCTGTGGATGGCCCTGGAAGTCATGATGGCCGAGCCGTACGACGAGAAGGCGGACATTTTCTCGTTCGGCGTGCTCTTGTCCGAGTTGGATACGCAGTTGTTGCCGTACTCTCACGCGAGATGTGACTCGGCGACCGGAATGAAAGTGCCGGACCCGGTGATTCTGCATAAGGTGGTGTCGGGTGGGTTGGAGGTGGCCTTTTCCCGGGATTGCCTCGCCTCGGTTAAACAGTTGGGTAGAGACTGCGTCGCGTTGGACTCGTCTGTTCGTCCTTCGTCGCCAATGGTGGTTTATCGATTGCAAACAATTATGAAGGAATCGTTCAGAGCGTAAGGGGGGGGGGGTTGGAGACCGGTAGTCGAGTTGATTGCTATGATTGTAGTGCCATGACATTAAACCAGCATTATGCAAGACATGGTCCCATGCAAGAAGAGCACTAGGAGAGTGGCCAAAACTGGTAAGTAGTAATATATGGAGTATACTATGTAGGAAGTGGGAGCGGAGACCCCATGAGCTCAGCTAACTTACTGTTTTTTTGTGCTCTATGCTTTCGTAGGCGTGTACGGTTTGAAGAAGTCTTCACCCAACCAGGAACGAGTGATTTTCGTGTAAAGTGCGCCGCCCTTTTCAAAGTTCCCTGCGTCGTTAACATCACCGGTGCCTTTGTACTTGGCCACAGCGGGGTACGGGTAAACCGGACGCGTGACGGTCGTAGCCGCAGACCCTGACGCCGAAGCCGACGCCTCTGCCTCCAAGTTACGCTGTGGGGCTGCTCCAGAAGGGGGACCTCCAGCACCGGAGCCAGACTTGGCCCACTGGCCGAACTTGCTGTCTCCCGTGTTGGTCGGCGTGCTCGTTTCGACGGCGTCGGGAGCGGTACCCGACTCCACCCATTCCAGCATGGGCGTCACTAGATCAATCGCCGAGGGGCCTTCGCCATTTCCGCAGTGGTAGACGCCAGGAAGGAGGTACAGGCGCTCGAACTCGTTCAGTGCGCTTTTCCCCATGTTTTTCTGCAGTGCTTCGTGGTAGGTGATGGTAGTACGCGGCGAGATGTGCGGGTCGGCCCAGCCATGCCACAGAATGAGCTTGCCGCCAGCCTTGTGGAACTTCGAGAGGTCCGAGCTCGCGGCGTCGAGCAGCGGGTGGCGCTCGCGCAGCAGTTCGATCGTGGATTTGGCAAACTCGAAGTCACTCAGCGTGTAGTTGTCGCCCGGGTATTCTTCAAAGATGAGGTACTTGATGGCAGATAGAGCTGTGTTGGTGCTCATGATGTCGCCGGTGTATGAGTCCGAGACGAAGACGCCGGACCACGCCAGCTCGGAGCCGTACTGCTCCTCTCCAACCGTGAGGTACTTGCCACTGTCCTTCGGTCCATTGTAGAACTTGGTCATGGCCGTCACTTCGGCTGAGCTCAAGCACGTGAAGTTGTCGGTGGCATCGGCAACGCACTCGATCGTGGACGGGTCGAAGTTGCAGAGTCTCGGGTCCGACAGCAGGCCGTCCTCGACACCGTCAAGAGCGTCGCAAGCTTTGACGACGGCGTCGTGGAGAAGGGAAGCGCGGTCAGCGATGACGACGCGCTTGCCTTCGTCGTCGGTGTTGCTAACCGAAAGCCATCCGTGGTGGAAGCTGTTCTGGAATGTGAACAACATGGCGGGCGCGCCAGCAATGATACCGTCGAAGTCGTTCGGGTAGCGGATGGCCTCCATGACAGCCTCGCGACCACCGTCGGAGCAGCCGTTGAAGTACGAGTATGCCGCTTCCTGGCCGTAGTACGCCTTGATCAGCTTCTTCGCGGTCTCAGCCGTTTGGTGAACAGCCAGGTACGCGAAAGCCACTCGTCGGTCTTCGTCGAGCCCGAACTCTCCATCGGAGCCGCCGGCCATGTCCGTGGAGGCCAGCGCGAACTCGCCGTTGCTTACTTCGGCAGAACCGTCAGCGGCGCCAGGCTGGATGTTGATGTTGCCGCACAAGCCGCCGCATCCGACTTGCATGTAGCGCTGCGTCCAATTCGCCACGGGCATCATGACCTGCCAACCGGCAGTGGAGGCGAAGTTGCCCGTAACCGAGCAGTAAGTGATGCCATCGCTGTCGGTCTCCTCGGCAGCGGTGATGTTGCTCCCGCTGCTCCCGCTGCCGCCGATAGCGGTGAGGTCGACAGCCAACAGATCCGAGCAAGCTGCGACAGGTTCCACCGGTGCAAGACTGACGGTGGAGTCCGAGGAGATCTGCTTGGCTGACTGGACGGCCGTCTGCTTGGTGGACGAGGTCTTGGTGGCGGCACTTGTGGTCTTAACGCTCAAGTCGCTATTGAAGTTGATTGCAGACGCAACGGCCAGCGTAGCGGCAGCGGCCACGAGGGAGGCAACAGGGCCTCGGAAGAGCTTCATCGTCTGCTGGCGACTGCAGTTGAGGTGGAAGATTCAGGAATGAGCTCGAGCGTGGCGCGTGGTGCACGCTACGAACAGCACTCTACCGGCGTGTTGGTGCATCAGCTATCACTCGGCTTGCTGTCGCATAAGCTTATCTAGCGATTGATGAGACTGAGCAGAGCCTCATTGATGCCGTACAGAAGCTGAAGCGGCTTCAGCTTCGTATGTGCGATCATGCGCGTCTGGTCACCATTCCTGTCCACTTTCTCCACGCTGCCTGGGGAATAATACATTGATGGGGAAAGTTGATGTCCCTGCCGTGAAAGTGGGAGCAAGAAAGCGGTTTTCAGTTTTGAAGTTCCCGGCGAGCATCTGGTTGGTTAGCGGCAGTTCCCGTTCATCGCTTCGGGTGCCGATGATGTACGAATCCAGTCAGCTCTGGCCTGAATTGACACACGTTTTGCGGTGTTTATCACCAAGGTGTCCTACGGCCCGCACACTGGGCGGAACGTGAAGGAACTGGTCGCTTGCAGCGCTGAAGTCACCACAGCAAAACGCCCAACACCTAGCTCAGCACGCAGCAACCGTTTTGCAATAGCTCGTGCCGCCCGCTGCTTAAACTCATCGGCACGATCTTCCTATAGTCTAAAAATCTGAAGGCTATAGATGATCTCCAGTGTACCAAGCACTCACAACACGACACTTTGCGGATTTGTTAGTCCAGACCACCAAATTTACTCCGAACAACTTGACGCTGTACATCGGAGAAGAAGCTTCCTCACACCTTTAGTAGGACCTGTTCGTAGTGACCACTCTGTGGGGATCCATCGTTTCGTTAAGATAGTGGTCGTGATGTAATTCCCCGTCGGTTGGTTTCGTGAATTTCCTGATAGTTCTATTACAGATCGCTGATCGATTTGCGATTCAAAACAGCTCTGATCAAACCTCCCAGCAAGTATTCGACGGTGGCAGTCTTGGCATTGTGGCAAAATCTGTAACCCACCGCGCCATTACCGATGAGCTTAACATGCCTCCGAACAATGGGCAAGGCATTTTTGTCCACATCAATAGATGATGCATGACAACTCAAGTTGTGTTTCACGTAGATATATTGTCTAACTTCGGCGGCCCTTCCTCACAACATTCAAGTGAATATGTTCATCGGACACGTAGTTACGCCAGTGTGCATGAGTATATGTACTACCGGCACAACTTCTGGAAACTGCTGGAGCCATTCCAGCGCATCCATCCGTGGAGCTTTGGCTGCCGCGGCGACCACTGTTTCCAATTCACCCGGAGAAAGCTCGTCGCACAGGCTATGCAGCATCTGCACAAACTCAAAATCAGTGTCGTACACTCGAATGAGCTTAGCTTGGGCATACGAAGCCGCTGCGTATTGTAAAACCGTACGATCTTCGTTCGCGATCGCTCAGTCCAATGCCTCTGATGGAAAATTTTCCATCACAACCTTTATGACGTTAACATTGATCGCATTTGTGAAATGCTTGCTGCCATCAACTTGTCTCGAGAATGATATCGAATGGCTTTCTCAATCAAACCAAGCTCAACGAGCCAGCCCGCCTGAGCATTATCACCAAAGATCGAGGGATCCGGCCGTAGAAGTAGTTCCAGTGGTGCGTGGTCTCCGCGTTCCCACCACGACGTCGCAGTCAAGGTCGTTGTGCTCGGTCAGAGCGTCAATGGCGTTCAGCTGGCAGCAAGTTCCAACATACTTTCGAAGTGTTGGCCACATCCCCCAGGAAAGAATAGGTCGAGGTGCTTGATTGCAGCTTTGACAGCTTGGGAAAATGTCATGGTAAACTCTTCGATACGCATCATGAAACATTCGACGCGCAGGTGCTTGGTGGCGAGGGGGTTATCTTCCCTCGCTGCGCGCTTCGTTGTGAGCTTTTCAAAGTGAAGGGTTACTGACACGTTAAGAGTTTTGCATCATGACACTTACAGGTAAATGCGCTCCAGCAGCGCTTCGCAGAGCCCAATTTCGGTTGATTCATCTCTGAAGAGGACACGATAGCACGTCATGCGGTGAGTCAAGGTACTCCTACTTAATTAAAACGACTCAGACTAGCAAGCGCCATCTTAAAGTGGTCAATCCTACACGTTGATTGGCTAATGTTTTGCACCAATCGACAGATTCACGCCGGGGCAGGTCATTCCACTGGCGCCATGCTGAGGACGGCGCTCTTGGGTGCGGGGCTCCCCCTGCGGCAGGCGACGGCGCGCGGCTTCGCGGGCGGCAAGTTCAACCCAAGGCTGTCCAATGCGCTGCAGCCGCCTGCGCGCCCTCCGCCGCGTTTGACGCGCGGCGCGGGCGTGCACAAGCGCCCGAGCGCGGCCGAGCAGCAGGTGCGGCACCAGTACAACTACCGCGCCAGCAGCCGACGCCAGAGCCGCGCCGTGTCGGGCGACGTGGTGGTGCTGGGCCTGGTCGCCGTCAACGTCGCGGTCACCACGGGCTGGCAGCGCGCGCAGGCGCCGCCGCCGAGGCACCCGGCGGAGGAGCTGCGAAGCTTCCGGCCGTCCATGCGCACGATGCTCACGCACTTCACCACGTCCACGCAGCACCTGCGGGAGGGGCGGTACTACACGCTGCTGACGGCCATGTTCAGCCAGGCGACGCTGGGCCACCTGGGCGCCAACATGCTGGGGCTCTACTTCTTCGGGAGGCAGATTTGCGAAGTGCTGGGCCACCGGAAGTTCCTCGGGCTGTACCTCGCGAGCGGCGTGCTCTCGTCCGCTGCAGCGGTGTACGAGCAGCACTTGTCGGGGCGGTTGACCTACAATCTGGGCGCCAGCGGGGCCGTGAACGCCATCGCGGCCATGAGCATCCTGCTGTTCCCGCACGGCACGCTGCTGATCTTCGGCATCGTGCCCATGCCGGCGTGGCTCGCTGGCTCGCTCTTCATCTTCAAGGACGCGTACTCGTTCGTGACGGATCGGCAGGACGGCATTGGCCACGTGGCCCACCTCAGCGGAGCGGCCATTGGCGGCGCGTACTACTACTACCTCCGCCGCGGAGGTTTCGGAAGCTTCCGCCGCTTCTAACGTGAAGGTGTACGCGCAGCTGGGAAGGAACGGGGAAAGGAGACGAAGTGGTTTGCGTGACCAAGCAGACCAAGGGCAAGACTAAATAAAAACACTGCATTGCAGCGGAACCAAAGCACAGCGAACAGCTAGGCCATTCCAGTCGCACATTTTGTTCGGGTCATCCCTTCCTGGGCACAGCCTCAGGGGGGGGGCTTTTACTGGTACTGCATACGCGTGCACGCGCGCGGACACACGCATGTTGGCAATGTCACCACTGCTACATGTACACTGTACTACAGCCCCATGGAGCTGAGCAATATGAGGTCGCATGCAACCCAATAGTAAGGAAATAAGCACTCCATTACGACTTATTACTAAGTAGTTGTGACCGTTATCCCATGTTGCATGAATGACTCGCAAACTACAACGACATTTTTCACTCGGCGTGAGTGATCAATGGTTACTATGTCGAAGGGCGACTCTTCTTGTTTGCCTCGATCAGGTCGTTAAGTTTGTCTTGATACTGCTTGAACTCCTCAGGACGTACCTTAGCCAGACGAATCAGATACCCGGGCTTATTCAGGGCCTTGTGAACGTTAATGCCCAATTTCTTTCCGAATGATTCGAGTCTGTAGTAGCGAAACTGATTGAGGCCTCTTCGGAATCGTCGTCTTGCCGGGCTCTCAGTAGCCGCTGGCTTGGATTGCCGGAGGAAGTCGCCTTGGAGATCGAGGCTTGATTGGCGTCCGCGGTCGTCGTTATGAAAGCCTCGCTGGTAACCAGAAAGGCAGCCGCGAGCACCACGATAACGTGAGAGAGACGCATGAGTATGTTCGCTGCCTGTTGGATAGATACTTGAGAGCTGGGGAGCAAATAGAGAAGTCAGAATTGAACCAAGCCGTGTTCGTAGGAATCGAAGACACAGATGGGGAGTCGGCGGTGCTCCCTGGTATTACAGTAATAGACTGCTTTCGCCGCCGCTACGCGGCGGTGGGGGAATGGA
>LGTU01000625.1:0-25477 GCA_001314425.1 Phytophthora pluvialis | reverse complement strand
TTCTTTTGTGGCGTATCTAAATCATCTGACGAAATTCCTTTGTACGGAGGGTACTTCTGCTGTTGGTTGCCAAACCACCACAGATGCCAAGCCCCTAGCGGGTCGATACTCGGGAATTGAAATTCCCTCTGCAGCACATGGAACTTTCCACCCAAGCGTGGTAGTGGCATGCCGTTTCTGGGGGAGCGTCGGCGGGCTTGTTTGAATTATCGCATCGAAGGCCAGCTTCGTCTAGCAACGCACGAATTTCATCACGCAGTAAATCCCTTATATTATTGCCGGCTGCAACACCTTTCTTTTCCAGCACAACCTCCATTCTTTCCTCCAGCCTGCTTGGGAGCTCATCGATTGATTGTTGCTGCCTATCCAGCTTCTTGTACAGCTTAATGTAGGGAGGGATCCCACTTGGCTTCATCTAGGCCGACTCGTCAGCTTCCAGTTCTTCGCGCAGTTCTGCAAGTACGTCTGGTCTTGCAAAGAGGAGCGTTGAAAGCAAAGGGTGATTTGTTGGTAGGTATTGCTGCAAATATTGGGCGTGATAATCGAGGGATGCGAGGCATAACCGCAAAATACCAATCAAGTTGGATTCATTCGCTAGACTGGGAAACACTGTCCGCACACCAAACTCCACGTTACTGTTGGCGATATTGCGAAAGTGAGGCGGTAATGTATCAAACATAGAGTCATTTACCGGCAGTCCTGCCACTACGCGGCCCAAGAACTGGTCGCCAGCGGCTTCGTAACGAAAGTCCCGATCTTGGACACTGCCAAGGCTCCAGCCACACCGAAGACAGACACTTACGATCGACGGACCACCGGTGCTTCCTCCACAAGCAAATCTCGCGACTCCTTTCCGCACTGAGTGCGTACCATAATTTTAGCAGAGCTGTCCTTCTTCTGGAGATTAGTTAATGCTTTACCAAATCGCAATTTCTGGGTCGAACCTGGAAACAANGGAGATTAGTCAATGCTTTACCAAATCGCAATTTCTGGTTCGAACCTGGAAACAATGATCCTGGCTGTGTACGAGGATGGCTCGCGAGATAAATTGCCAGGGCAGTTACCCAGCATGTCGACGGGCATAGTGGGTTCGCGTATACATAGCGGGGGTCTCGAGGACCGGAACCTTCCTGGTTTGTCTTCGTCTTCACAAGTATGATGCCAATGCTATCATCTTTGTCTTTGAGATGCTGTGTCTGGAGGATTTGAACAGACATCGATCTGCACATTAAATTCCACTGCGAAGTCAAAAAGAGATGCGAGAATCCACCATCATTCGCCGCGAGAGTCGAGTTGCAGAGTGCTTTGTAGAGTGAATAAGTAATAGGCTGCTTTCCGGAAGTCTTGGGGGTACTGGTCTGGTCATACTCAGCCTCAAGCCGCTTCATACCGGAAAAAAAGTTGTTTCATATTGTCGCCGTACTCAGGTGGTAAAGCGATCCGTTTGACGCGGTAAAGATCTTTGATGGCGCTCTGGTATCCACTTAGCGCACCCGTCTTCACAGCGCTGCGTTTGTACACAATAAACTTTTCAAAGAACACAGGTGTGAACTCAGCTAGATTAATGCCGCCGTCATCATCGAAGAATCGGCCTGTGTTCTCGTCCTCTTTAGCGAGAGTCTCTTTAATCCACTTCGTAATTCCGTTAAGCCTGCCCTTGTACTTCCCCCTTGTCTTTGTGCAAACGCACGCATCGCGTATCGTCTCAACGTCGGTGCTGCTGCTGGCGCACTCCGCAGCGTTCTCACGTTGCGAGCTTCTATCAGTCATGTTGCTCCGGGTGGCACTAGCCAATGAACCGGTGCTGTTATAGTAAGCGGTGACCGCTGACGATTGCTCGGAAAATCTGGATGGCAATCCCTAGTATAGTATAGACCAATAAAACTGGCGTGATGAATGCACTCGTTTCTGAGAAAATGTAAGCCTCGGACGCCGACGAATTGACGGGAAACCTTATATATAAATTACTAAAGTGACGGAATCAAGATTGTTTTGTTAGGAAAACTAGCTCTATCTCTAGCCGATAGCTGACCGGCGTATAGTTTAACATATTGAAGGCCTTGCACGCGGAAGATGGACCTTAACGTAATTTGCAGATCAGAGAAGGCGTGTTAACGTTCATGCCACGGCTTTATTATACTTTAATAAAGCGGTTGTGTCAAGCAACAGTTGTACATTTTGCAACGCTACTAAACTCATGAATGATGCCCAACACATACTCTGTAGCAGCACTTCAAGATCCCGTCCTACAGAAGGATCGCGAAGCTGATGAGGCGAGCTCAACACGGTCACTCCACCGAGCGAAGCTTGCGGTACGCCTTCTGAGAGGTGGCACCCGTGCCGCCGATTCCGGCCTTCGCTCCAGCATTCGCGTTCGTGTTGGCATTCGCATTCGCAGAGGCGCTCGCAGTGGCGCTTGCAGACGCACCACCCGTGCCGGTGGATGTCTTGGCAGTGCTGGCACCGTCATCACTCGTCGCCGTCACAGTCTTGCTCGAGTAGCCGTTGCCGTTGCCGTTGCCGCCAGTACCGACGCTGACGTCAGCACCATCGTGAACAACGGTGGCAGGCGCACCGACATGGACATCAGTCACACCGACAGCAGGGGAAGCGTCCACGCCCACGCTAGCGACACCCGGAACAAGCTTTCCGCGCCAAAGCGGCGTCCATGGTGCGGCTCGTAGAGTACCCCGAGAGCTCGGACGAGGAGCGCGACGCCTGCTCGGACGCCGGCAGCCCGTGGGCGTCCTTCGGCGAGACCTCGTCGAGCCCGAGCGACTCGTTCTCGTACGCGATGCGGTCCCCCGAGAGCGACTAAGAGGAGGACGAGGACTACGAGACGTCGCTGGGTGACGCGGGCTCCGTCACGAGCTCCGTGGACACGGACGACCTGGACCCGGACAACGACATGGACGAGGAGCAGACACAGCCGACGGGTGTTATTGTGGACCGCGGTGGGTGCACCGGTATACGGGCGGCACGCTGGCAATATCTCGTGTGAAAGCTAGAGGCTGAGACTGAGAGGAATGAATACTCCAAGACGGCATCTCCCGCGCCAGCTCCGCAGCCACAGGGTCTGTGGCACGCGATTTTTCGTGTTTGAGTTAGTTTAACTCTCGTAGTCTGTTTCTCCGTTTGTGTAGTGAACTTGTGAACGCCAAGAAACACATTTGTGTTGAAAATTAATGCCTCCTGTGAGCACTATCTAGAGGGTGGAGTTAGATTTCGTACACGCGCGATATTCATGACCACTATCCTATCTCAGCCTTCGCGTAGCCCTAGTTGTTGTTTCTGGAGTGCCCATGTTGAATTTGATTTGGATGCGTTAAACTACCAGTTTCTGTTTTTATAAGTTGAATTTGGTTTTGGTGCTCTTATTAACGGGCTAACTTCGTCTGCATAGACTGCAAGTAGCAGCGCGATATATATTCGCGATGCGCGGTGCATTGAACTGTTTTAGGTCCGTATGCCCCCGCTCCCTTCAGCGCGAGGAATCATTTTGCTCGGATCAGAGAGCCCATCGCTGGTTCCGGCGCCACCCATGACAGGAATCCTATTGCCACTGATTTTTTACGGTCAATTGCCGTAATTCCGACCATATCGCAGTCTTTCTTCTTTCTTCGGCTTGAAGGTCCGTCGACCGATTATTCGTTCACGTGCTCTTAGCGGTTACTTGCTAGTCATTTCACGAGCCTTGCATTGGACCCGCTTTGTCGAGGACAGCGTTCTGTTGTAGTTGTAGATAGCAGCGAATCTGGTTACCGAGACAGGTCATAACCTGCTGAGTCCGACCGACCGACTGTGCGCCTTCATTTTTAACTTGAAGTCGGTGGCAAACTTGAACCACGGATGTGTGTGCAGGGTCGGTAGGCGAAGAAGACATAACTGCCCAGTATTTCCCTTCGAACTCAAGCCCTTCGGTCGGAAGCAGCCAGGTCATTAATCCGACAATGATAACTCGGTCCTTCTCCTCATATTTGCGGAACGTACTCGCTGCGTTCACATACAAAGGCAGTTGGGCGGCATTTTGCATGATAAGCGAGGCTATACAGTTCGTATCGTAAACTTCGTCACAGTATTGTGGGCTCCTCTCTCGTGTCTACAAACATAATTGTGTATCGTCAGAGGAAATCATCACATCCATCGCCAGCAATTTAGACTTACAAACGAAAAGATCTTGTCCGCTGCTTCGTTGTCCTTGTTGGAAATTAATCGCCATAGAATATCCGCAGCTTCGGGTGCTGAGCATTCCAGTGCCGTGGTCGATGTCATTTCGATGCAGTTTCCGCTGGCTGCAAGGCATCTGCTCTGGGTGTGAAACGCGCCTGTAAGATTTTGACTCACCGCTGGCACCACGAAGTCTGCTTGCAAACTCAGCTGCTCCAACTTGCTTGATAGTTCAGAAAGTATGGGAGCGCTGACGTCGAGACGAAAGAACGGTCGGTCGGCAGTTGGTTGTAGCCGCTCAAAAAACTCCATCCCCTGAAAAATACCACAACCGTATGAGAAAACTGAAACAAACTACAGTGCATGGCATATTCATGAAGGCGTACGTCAAGGACATCTCCTTGTCGAAGCTCCTTTCGAACGGACTGGAACAGCTTGAACTGCTGCATCAAGATTGTTTTCAACTCGCGATTGGTCCGTTCTGCACGTACCCGCTCCTCGCACTCAACCAGTGCTCGACTGTGCCGCTTGCGTCGCTCAACATAATCCACTCGTAACTCTGCTGTCGTGTCCACCCGTTCTCTGTTCTCAAGGGCTTGACCAAGATGCTCCATCCTGGCGGCCAGCTGCTGTGCTTCCGACCTGAGTGCGTGCAACTCGGCTTTCTTGCGGCGTTGGAGGTCGGTGGAGTAAGGCAGTGGGCTGGCCAGTTGTCTGCGGGGCTTCTTCGTCTTGGGCTCAGTCGAACGCGTTGCTTGGTTGCCTTCGTGGTTAGCTATTAATTCAGCATCCAGTTCCACTGCTGCACTCTCGTTGCCGCTGAGGTTGTCATATATGCCGTCTAGGTACGGCAACAATGCAGACAGTTCGTCGGGGTGTTCCATCGCTGAGGAGAACGCCGTACGACGGACATGTACGATTCACGCCGATTTTGAAAGTGAGTGCCCCCACTCACTGTCGCTCTCGGTCGGTGTAAGCGTAGGCTATTCGCTCACGCAAGCAGTGCTTGCAACTGTAAGTTACAAGACAACGATGATCACTCCACGATGAAAAGTTTATCATAAAAACCTTCCTGCATCTGCTAGGCAGTACTATTTTGCTGTTGTTGTTCTCTTGTTAACGAGCTGGTCATGCGCCGCCATCACGTTTAACTCTACGTGAGTGTACTGTAGTAGCAACTTGCCTTTGTAGAGCCTCGACTATACCTACAAGTAGAATCCCAGCTGCAATTTACTTGCGGAGTAAGGTTACCTGGCTGACGCGATAAAAACACACCGATTTGTTGTCAGAATGACTCAAACCCGGAAGCTAGAATGCATTGGGCAAGGAAAGCAGACTGTCCGCCCTTCCTAAGCGGCATAGGGTATATGCAAACGCGTCTGCCCATAGCCTTAGATCGTACCGTTCGATCCTACTACAAACCCGGTTATCGACGTCGGGCACTCGAAGACGCTCAAACCAAATTTGTTCCGACAGCTTACAAAAGCATGGCTGCTTCAACTGGAGGCAGAGCAATCATAAACCCACCCTTATTCGTTTCCACAGTCTTCTCACGGATGAAGAGCTAAGACGGACTCAGAATTCTATGTATCGAAGGTCTATTCGGAGAAGGGGCCAGGCTTGAAGGCTTTCAATTGTAAAAAGAACTCCAAGCGAGGCAAATACGCAAACCGAACGAGCGAAGTATAGGGGGCACGTTTTGCTCGACTTATTTGTATTTGCGATATATATTCGTTGTGTTGGCGTACCATGAAATCTTGCATAGCATCGATAATATCTTCTCTTGGATGTACAGGAAGGGGAGCGCGTTGCGTATTGGCAGAAAACATGTCCAAAGCGATTCGCAGATGCTGGCGATGCATAGCATCTGGCGTGAATGCAGTTTGTTTCAAAGTTGCGGCGTGCCGACAAGCGATTTCCCCGGTTAACTCCGCGTTTGCTGAACTTTCAAGTAAAATAGGCGAGCAGTATGTATCTGTATCTACAAGACGATGTGTACCTTTGTCGGTGCTGCAGTTGCTATCCGTACCAGGTCCAAATGCTCGTTCATGAGTCAACGCGGTGACCATGACAATATACCAGGATCACCCGATTAGGTACAGCGTCTGTAGCTGCTGCTCGCGGAAGGTGTTCAACGTCAAGGCGAATACTGGGCAGAGATGGTGCCATCCATCGCAGCGACCACGCCTCCGCTAATCCGCAAAAGAATGCGTATCAGGCCACAGATGGCTACCTTTTTCGAGCTCATGTTTCGCGTGCGCCACACCACGTCCGTTTCCGCTCTTCTCGATCAAGGTCGCGTCTGGGTCGCAGCAGCGCCATGGCAGCGCCATCGAGTCCCAACCTCATGCTGTTCGACGACGAGCCGGCCGACAGCGCCGAGCTCTCCGCCGCGCTGCCCCTCGCAACGCCGGCGTCCCCCGTCGAGATCCCGCCAAGCGACGGGGCCGAGCAGGACCGCACGGCGCTCCACTTCTTCGTGTGCTGCCGCGGCGTGGACGGCAACTCGCTCGTGTCCCCCGCGCGCTCGGCGCAGACGCTGGTGCGCGGCGCCTTCAACATGCTAAGCAGCGCCACGGCCATGAGCAGCACCAAGTCGCCGCGCGCCAAGTCGCCGACCGAGGTCAACGTCGAGGTGCGCGTCACGCGCGAGACGCCGGTGTTCGGCTTTGGCGCAGACATTCCGGCACACCCAGCGGCCATCCCCCCGCCGGCGCCCAGCAGCGGCGGACTGACGATCGAGCTGGACAACTTCGGGGAGGTGGCGGCGGACAAAACGGCGCTCCCGGCCGACGGCCTGCTGGACAGTGAAAGTTACTGGAGTGAACGCCACAAAAGCCGCAACCCCAGGATCTCCGTGGGCTTCAGTGTCCGCTGCAAGAACCCGGCCGAGTACGACCGACACGTGCAGATTATGGTGATGATCCCGGACGAAGGGACGTCGTCCAACAGGAACAGCCAAGTGTTCGGGTACGCGTTGACGTCCTTCCAGGAGATGTACACGGTGGCTACGAGTGGGGAGTACAAGCAGAAGATGACGCTGCCGGTGCACTCGACGGTGCTGGATGGAGCGACGGTGGAGCTGCAATTCGCGAACATCCACCCGCAGCAGCACCCGCTGTTTCAAGCGCAGCATAATTTGTTCAGGAGCTTTTTGTTCTACCCCTTGATGAAGGAGGAACATGCGGAGATGCAGGCTGCGAGCGCGAAGCTAGCGGTCGAGGAAGCGGCTGAAGTGGACTTCAGTGTGAAGATCCCGTTGCAATTGCTGCGAGTATGTCAGTGCGAGTTGCTGCAGATGTACGACGAGTGGAAGTTGCGTTACAATTACAATCGCAAGAAGAATCGCTACTTTGACAACGACGCGGAGGCGCTCAACTTTGGGCATGATGTTTTCCGAGTTCAGGTGGTTAGTGGGCGTGATTTGAAGACAAGGTCGCGTGTCAATGGTGATGCAGAAACGGAAATGTCGACTGAACTTGATGTACGGTCATCTCGCACTTCAGGCTTCTCTATGGGTGGCATGGTAGGCGGCCGAGGTGGTTTCGTGAATCGGATAAAGGCTGGCAAATGGAGTGGTACCAATGCTTCATCGTCGTCGTTTAGTAGCAATGATCCAGACACAGTTGACGCAGGGGCCGAAACAAGCAATAGCGTTCACCCCTTCGTTGTGCTCAAGTTCGAAGACGGTATGACTGGAAATCACGAGTACACCGTGGGAAAAACGAACACTGAGTATGATTCGACGAATCCCGTTTGGTCTACGAACAAGAATGCTGGCACCAAATGCCCCCACGGAAAGCCCAGCACTAAGTATCACGCCTCAAGAGTGTTGAAGAGCCGTGTTGTTGTATCTCCTGTAAACGCGCTGAAACAGTTTGTATTTTATAGACCAAACGTGCCTGATCAACCACTTGCCGGGTGGCTGCGTTTCCAAGTCTTCAACGAGCACTACGGGTACTTGAGTGGCATTGAAAATTATTTGATTGGCGAAGTGATGATTCCGCTGCAGAGCGTACGCGAAGCGATGACAGTCGAAGAAAAACATGTATTTGATGATGATGACGCTACTGAAGGCACTGCGGACGGAAATCATGAGTCGAAGCCACGTCAAGTCGTGACGTCTCTCACGCTTGTGGATTGGTTTGATGTTCGCTCACCTTCAACAGACGAGGTTTTTGGACAGATTCAACTTCGCGTTAATATTCTGCTCGCAAATCCAATTGCGCCATCGAGCGATCACCTCCTCACTGGTCACGCGTCGGAGCCCTCTCCAACTCTCCCAAGAAGATACAGGCGGGCTGCAGACTGCTCACCCCCCGCGGCAGATGGTGTTATTGAAAGCGAGATTCCTCTCAACTTTTTGTATCCACACGTGCTACATATTCGCAAACAGGTGGCAGAAGTTACTGATATGATTCGACTGACCGAGCATTTGGTTGAGGAGAAGAAAACGTTTAAGTCAAGTCTACACAAAAAGCGTGCAGACATTCAAGGGATCTCGACAAACCTGCACGTGTCCTACTTCCGTATCTTCCGGAACTTTGGATCTCAGTCCGCGCTGCACCCCTCAATGGATCCACAGGCGTCGAAAGAGGACCTACTTGGCTTGGGAGATGGCGACGCACACTTTGGTACACCTATCGCGCATCAGTCGTTGTCTTTACAAGAGCGTATGATGGTCCCAGAGACCCATGCGACAGTAACTTGTGGCGCTCCGACTGCACATGCGATGGGGCTAAGTGATTGCGGCCTGCGAGAAATGGAGCTCGAGATGCAGAACTTCCAATCTGTTTTGGAGAAAAGCACCCCGCGATTAATGGGAAGCCCGGTTAGTGACACCAATTGCTTTATTCCAGAGGATTCCTCTGACTTCTTCTATCCGCCGCTGGAAGACGAGAACGAGGCAGAGGTTGACGATGACGTTCGTAGCAGTGACAGCGGCTTCTCCTCAGATGCGCCAGCTTCTAGTGGTCCAAGCAGCCCTTCCGCTGCGGCCTCCGCGATGCCGGTAGAGCCTGTACCGAAGAAGAAGACCTCCAAATACTCTATGATGGCTCGGAAAGCTGCGGCAGCTCGAGCGAAGGCACTGTCAAACAAACGGTTTGTCAAAAAGAAAAGCTCTCGGCAACTTGATCAGAAAAACAGCGACGAGAAGACTGCTGTTTATGCGAAATATCCTTCGCTTCGTGTCGAACCAGAAGAGGGTGTGGACCCGACATCGTCCATTAACTATGCCGTGCGGATGATGTGCCGTTTGGAAATGTTGCGTACGGAGTATTATTTGAGAAGGAGCGTTGCTGTGTCTCAGTCTGTGAGTAGCCTTGTCACCTGCTTCATGGCGGAGCTCGACCTGTGTCTCCAGGAGCGAAATGAAAAGGTACTGGATCAAATGGCGAAGGTCGGCTTCTTGATCGGATGGGAAAGTCTCATTTCGTCGCATGGCAAGGAGTTGTACATGATTTCGGACGCTTTGGTGGCCATCAAATGCTTAGAGACGTTCTCCTTTAAGCTCTGCGAGGGGGCAGACATGGAGGTAGTGGTGGAGAAGCACGAAGAAATGGGCTACATCATTAAAGTCCCAGTGCCTCCGGCACAGTTTGCGATACTTCCGGAAACTTTACAGAGCGGCGGATTGATTAGCGTCACGGCGGTGCTATTTACACAAGGTATTAACGAAATGCAAAGTTTGGCGAACATGGTGGGGCACTCGGGTGTCTCTATCCAGCGAAAGATTAACAGCACCAGTTTCCGCACCATCTCGGAGTACTACAACCGCTTCACCGAGACCTGCGGGATTGGCATGTCTGAGGTGAGTGTAGGGTCTCATCCCGATGAGATCTTGCGTAACTTGCGCGTGAGTGTGGAGAGCGAGAACTCCGCTTCCAAGAACACCTGCATCTTGCTGCACGCTGCCGACGCCGTGCGCAGTCTCAATGGTGGCAGGGTCACTTACTGCAAGTCAGGCAAAGATCGGACGGCCATGAGCACGACACTCGAGCAGGCCCGGCTTCTCGTGCAACGGAAGCGCCACGTGCTTCAAGAGATCGAATCGGGCAGTGCTACGGAGTACGGGCCGCTTGAAGAGGTGAAGGACGTGGCCAACACGATGCGAG
Organism: Phytophthora pluvialis; assembly: GCA_001314425.1. NCBI lineage: Eukaryota > Oomycota > Peronosporomycetes > Peronosporales > Peronosporaceae > Phytophthora > Phytophthora pluvialis. Next base: position 15,194 of record LGTU01000625.1, on the reverse strand, counting down.
AATTTGGAGTTCGCATTCACATCGCCAAGAAGAACGTCGGGCGCTTCAAGTACTCGTTCAACTCGTTGCAGCGTAAGCTGCTTCCGGAGATATACCGGCCGCCCATGTCGACGATTCAGGACATGGTGACGTCGGTCACTGCGCGCGACTCATAGCTCGTCGACAGCTATTGGTACTCGAGTGTATGATCGATGCACATATTCATTCGAAGTTGTATCTTAGAACACGCATGTCGCTATTGACATGACAGCAGCAGGAGGAGCGAACGTCTCGGCCGTCACAACTAACTATGCTAAGAAGCAGCCAGAGCTCCATTGCCGCTCCCTGCGCAACCGTCCGTAAGAACCCTTCTCAAACACGCTCATGAAATCTATTCTTCGTCCTCCTCCTCACTCTCCTCCTCAGGCGTCTCGAGCCACGTGAGCCACGTCGACGTCTGGATAATAGCCTTCATGCGACCGGGGACCTCGCCATCCACGTCGTACTTGTACTCGAAGAAACCGGGTTCGTCGATGATGTCCAGACTGTACAGGGCCATGAAGCACTTCTCGATCAGGCCCTTGGGGAAGTCGTACTTGTTAAGGAACTCCTGCAGAGCGTACAGCGCCCCCATCTGGTCCTTCTTGTCCGAGCCCTCCATGCCGAACTTAAGCAGTTCACCGTACGCGGGCATGGCGATCCAGTTGGCGCTGGCCTTGGCCACGTCCTCGGCGGCGGCCGTGACCGCCTCGAAGAGCACAGCGCCGCTGGGGCGGCCGTTCTTCTCGAACAAGTCCTTGGCGACCTCGGCCAGCTCCTCGCCCTTCTTGCCACTGGCCAGCACCTGCTTCAAGGTCTCACGGTCGACGTCGGCCTTCTTGGCGGCGGCCTCCTCGGCCTTCTCCTTCTCCTCGGCGGCCACGCGCTTGGCCTCCTCCTCGGCCAGACGCTCCTCCTCGGCCTTCTTCTTGCGCTCCTCGCGCTTCTGCTGCGCGCGCAGCTTCTTCTCCGACAGCTGCGGCTCCGCCGGCGCCTGCTCCTGGCGGCCGCCCACGCGCAGGCCGGAGAAGCCCGACGACAGGCCCTCGTCGCCGCCGCGGGCGAAGCGGCCGGCCGCGCGGCCCCCGCCCTCGAACCGGTCGCCGCCGCGGTCTCCGAAGCGGCCGCCGGCGCCTCCGAAGGAGCCCGCCCACTTGTCGCCGCCGCTGCTGTTGCGCGCGTCGCCGCTGCCCTCTCCGCGCCGCGCCAGGTTCAGGCGCATGTGCGCCGGGCGCTCCTCGGCCTGGAAGTCGTCGCGCGACGGGCGGTCGTAGCGCGAGGGGCCGCCGCGGTCGCCCCCGCCGCGGTCTCCGCGCCACTGGTCCGACTGGTCGCTGCGCGTCTGCTCGCGGTCTCCGAAGCGGTCGCCGCCGAAGCGGTCGCCGCCGCGGCCGCCGCGGTAGTTTCCGTCGTCGTCGTCGGCGCGCGCGCGGGGGCCCGAGGGCAGCGACGCCTCCGGGATGTAGGCCGCCGCCTGGTCGCCCAGGAACTCGCCCAGTCCGATCTTCTTGCCGCGCACCATGGTAGTAATCTGCTGCTTTGAGGGGGGAACCTGAGTACTGTATGTAGGGGGAGCGGGCGGAGATGCTGGGGCCCGGCTGCACGATGGGATGTGGGTCCAAGACGAGGCCAAAGTCGGTGGCGGCGGATGGCGCGATTTGTACCGACCTAATTTCGATTTGTGCCGACCAGATTTCTACCCGCTCGGACCAAATTTCTGCAACTCCTTGATCGAGGACGAAGAGAGCGAACGAGTTGATGTCACTGGTGGAAGGAGACGAGGACGACAAAGGCTGAGACGACTCAAGGTGCCACGAATACGCGATGAAGCAGCCAGAATGGCAGCTTTCCGGTGGCTGCAAGTGCTCTGGCAATCTACGAAAGCGACTACCGTTCATCACAGAAGGCCCGCGACTGGTTCTCTCGGTGTGCTAGCCTTTTAGCATCACGAGCTGCAGAAAGCGAAAGTAGTTTCGTGGTTTACGAACATGGCTACACGTTGCCACGTCAGTCGCTTCAACATGGCTGACCTATTTTGGTGCAGACGTCCGTCAAGTTGAAGCGCGTCGCCATTACCCCGTAGCCATGTCGTCGAAGCGCGCTGTGGACGGCGGCCATGCCAGTCAATTGCCGTCAGTTCCGCACCACGTACGTCACAAAGATCAATCCTTACTGTTTTCCACCACAGCTAACCACTTTGCTTGTCACCAGAGCAGAATAGCTCAGCGGCGGTGTCGCCCACTCTCCAGTCCCCGACGCGGTTCCGTGGTCGCATGAGCTGGGAGAAAGGCATGCTCGACAACTCGGTCGGGTCGTCGCTCCGCAGTTGCAAAGATACAAAACCACCCGCGGTGCCTTCCACTTTGGCTCCACTAGCCGAACTCGTGCCGTCACCAACCAAAAACTCAGCGCTGACCTCGCATTCGAACGCACTCAGAAGTGCAGCGACGCCAGCAGTCTCATACCCGTCGCCGACGAGTCCGAAGAAGCAGGCGAAGGCGGGAAGTGAGTCACGTCCGATGACGATCGAGGAATCTTACGACGAAGTGGAAAAGTTGTTGGAGGAGCACAGGCGCCAGCGCAAGGAGCAGAAACCTCATCGGGTAGAGGCGTTGAATACAGGACGCCACACGTTCGTGTTCGCCCCTTTGGACGACTCCCACATGCTATCGGAGATGGCGGCGCAAGAGGCGGCGGATGCTCGAGAAGGGCTGTCGAAAGGTGAATCCGAAATGGACATGGAGCGCTTCGACGTCGGAGGTTCCAGCACAAAGCTGAAATACTTCGGACCCGAGGCGCGGACTGCGTACTATCGGACGTACAGGGAGCTTCATAGCAAGCCTCACCTTTTCGTTGACCGCGAGACGCACGCGCACCATCATCGAGACTCGTTACGCAGCAATTCCAGTGTTTCCGGGCTGAGGCGTTCTACAAACTTGAGGCGATCGCTGCCAACCTTGGAGCAAGCTCAGATTTCTGTGGGCGGTGGCGATATGAATCTGACTCTGACGTCGTCTGTTCCCCGCTCACCGCGGGCCCTCTTCCTAGGTGCGTGCCTCGCAGGGGGCCAGACTGCGCCAACCCTGTTACTCCGCAGAGAGCACAACAAACGCGCCTTCGACTTCAGCCACCAGGGGCTCGGGGATGACTTTATCGTGCGCTTTGCTGCGTGTTTGCCCGAATTGCCACTCGTGGAGTGCATTAACGTGTGCGACAACCGGTTGACCGATGCAGGGGTAAGCTGCTTGTTGCGGGCACTGGAGAACAAACCACACCTAACTTCCCTCGACGTGTCATCCAACCCGATGGGTGTCGATGCGGCTAGCGTCCTTCGCGGTTATATACGCTCGAATCTCTGTACGCTGCGGGTGTTGGCCTTGAACAAGGTTTCACTGAGTGACCGCGAGTGCGCCCGGTTGGCAAAAGCTCTGGAGCACAACAAGTCGATTGATCGGCTTTTACTCCGTGGGAACCAGATTGGGCTACAAACACTTGCTAGCAAAGGGATTCGACCAGTTGATGATCTTGACGAAGAAGAAGAAGATGGCGACAAACCGGCAAAGCTTTTATCAGGCGGCCAAGCGCTGGGTGCGATGCTCACAGCTAACATAACACTGCAGCAACTGGACCTGTCCTGGAACCAGCTACGTGCAGCCGGGAGCGCCTTCATTGCAACCGCGCTGCCGATGAACTATCAGCTGCGAGAACTGGATCTGAGCTACAACTCGTTAGGTAACAAGGGGGCGCTATCACTCGCTCACGCCTTGCGTGCTGGTGCGCGTCTGCGACGACTCACACTCAGCTACAATGGCATTTCACCTCGCGGGGGCGTTGGTCTGGCCAGTGGTTTGGCAGTCAACTCCTCACTGTCGATGCTCGTACTCGATGGAAATCCTCTCGGAGCTCAAGGAGGAAAAGCGTTAATGCATGCGAGCTGTGCACCGCGATCAAACTCAAGTGCAGCCTCGAGCGTCTGCCAACTGTCGCTTCTGGATTGCAGTTTGGATGTGTCAGCCCCTACAATGTCTGCTGCCACCGGTGACGAGCAGTTGCATGTGTTCAATCCTACCGATCCTGCAGGTAGCTATGTGCTAGACCTCAGCGACGCCTACGAGCACATGGTTGCTCATGAGTTGCTACGACTCGCAGTATCCCACCCAGGGCGCTACAACTTCACGAGAATGGAGTTTCTTCCTTCGACCCCAAGCAAATCCCAAGTGACCAAACTGGAAATGGTCAAGTGCCGCATTAAACCTTCATCGTCACTAGCACCGGAGAACGTAGTTATGGATAACAGCAGCAGCAGTAGCGGTGGAAGCCGATTGCTCAATCCGGTGGCGATGCTGTTTCGACGGTTGGATGAAGATGGTTCTGGCTCTGTGGAGATCGCGGAGCTTTTAAATGCGCTACGTAGCTGCGGCCTGGATGTCTCCGACGAGCAGCTAGTTGAGTTGGTACAGAAGTACGACTACGACAAAAGTGGAGCGCTTCACAAGCGCGAATTTGCTGATCTCTTTGCCCGCGTTGGCTTTGCGTTTGTAGATTCCGACAGTTCTGGGTCGTTGGATGAGGAGGAGCTTCGGCGCGTGTTTCAACTGCTTGGTGTGAGCGAAGGAGCTGCGATTAACGATGCTATCGCACGCATGATCGCCAAGTACGATCTGGACGGGTCAGGGGAAATCGACGCGTACGAGTTCCTTGAATTTATGACCTCCGAGGTGCTCACAGTACACGACGATCCCCAAACTATCAAAGATATGGAAGAGGCCAAGTTGATGCGGCTTGAACCGTGTGAAGTTGGTTCGGGAGCGGTGTGGCAGATTCCGAACTCTGGACACCTCACTGCAGACTTAGCCCACAGTGGTGGAAGTATCGACGCGGAAGATATGACAAACAGACCCCAAGAGCAGCAAACTGGGGCCTCGAGCGATGGTTTTGCAGGCGAAACGCACCGCCCATCGGACTCTGTGCTGATGCCTGACGCGATGCTATCCAGATTGTTGGTCAACGCGTCCAGTGTAAGCCGGAACATCACGGAGCAGACCGAGTTCTTGGACACCGTCTTGGCCGAGTCGGGGATGTATCTGTCTGCATCTCAAGGGGAGCAACTGCTGACTCGGCAAGGAGCAGCTTCCTCGGCTGTTCGGCCTGGGAGGCGGTTGGCCGCTCTGGCGAAGCTGTTGCCTCTGATAATTGACCACCGGGAGGCGGCTAGTCTAGTGACTCGCATTGTGGATATCCACAACCAGTGGCTCGAACGGCTTGCGTTGCGGCGTTGGCTCGGAACACAACTTTTCAGCGTGTTGTTGGGATCGCTCACGAACGCGTACTCGTTTGATCTGACTCGCGATGACCATCGAGTCGCTCTACACAGACTCGCATTGGTCGCACAAGAGGAAAAACAGTTCAGTCGTTGGCGCTCTGGACGTGGCGATACTTCGCAAAGCGGCAATTGGGAGAACTTCAGGTGGGCTACACTGGATGGTGAACCGGTGTTGCTCTCGAGCACCTACATTTTGAACAAGCTACTAGGTTCGACACGCGGGCGCACAGTCGCAACGTTGCTACCACCACCTTCAAAGCTTGTTTTCTACTACGTGAGCACAACTCGACCTCCTCGAGGCACAAAGCCCCTAAGCCGGCGCCGCTTTGAACAACTTGTAGCTGTCTTGGCACAGCCTCCAAGTGAAAATGAGATATCCGCGCTTTGTGAAGACCGTCGTGACCAGGACCAAGACGACCACGCGTCAAATGCATCTGGCAGCAAGAAAAAAACACAGGCACTGCTGCATTGGGAGCTACTGCGCCGCTATGTGATGGCTCATGCGGCTAAGAAACAAAATAAACACACGAGACGCAGCAGCGCTGGTGACACGATGAATCGACTCACGAATACTGTGGAGGGACTGCAGCAGAAGCTGCAGCTGCTGGAGATCCTGGTGGCCGATCGGTGGCTTAGCTGTGCCCAGGCTCAAGAGCTTGTCAGCGCTTTTCCAAATGCTGTCAGAGCTCGCGCTCGAGCTGCCTGCCTAGCCTTCTCTCGCATCGTCGACCTTGAGAATTTTATACAGGTGCGCAATGCGCATCTTTGGGTATCTACAAGCTGTGGAATGTATCCTTACTTCGCGCTTGTGCTGTAGATTTACGATCGACTGTCACTAGACGATCAAGAGGAGTGTGTCAGGCGACTCGGGTGGCTCAACCTTTTCGATCCACTACAACCGGATCGGCAGTACCCACCGTTGGATTTGAGTATTTACGATGAACGCGAGCTCGTGCAGATGCTGGCGCAACTTGCACTGCAAGAAGGCGTACGTTCCCATCGCGTTCTCTGACCCTGCAAGTGTCTTAGTAATGCATGTACTAACAACGTCGCTTTCCGCTGTAGAACGATTGCTGGCAAAACGCTTCGTATCGCCCGAGTATCACACCTGCTGGAGGAGAGCAGGTCGTTCCAGAAGCGACAGACAGCATGTCTGTACTTCCTCCTCCAGGTTGGGGTCGACCTGATGCCTTGGGCCCCGATAGTGTGAAGCACCACGGCGCAGTTTGCTTGCGTTACCACTCCGAAGATGGCTCCATAAGCAAGGAAAACGACGACTGCATGCCGCAGCAGAGGACAGACGAAGCTCAGCGAGATGCTGAAAGGCTTGCACTGCGCGACCGCGTGTTATGTGGTTCAAGGCTTTTCCTCTAAGGATCTCGAAGTAACAACTTCACCGGAAGATTTGCTGTACTCTGCTGACTTCACCCGCGTGTTGGTCACTCTGTTGCGGTCAGATCCAACAAACGAACGCCCGGTGCTATGAGAGAGAACCACGACAATTGTGTACAAAGCTTGGTCTGGGGTTTACTCGTATGGCTGTTCGAAGGATCATTAACCAATTCTCCGGCTGCTCCACACCTTCAGTCTCGCTTTCGACTTGAGCTCGCCACCCGCACCATGCTCCACTTCAAACTTGGTTGGGTTGCTTCCTATGCTGCGTTGCTGCTATCTGCAGCCACCGCAACTGTCGACCACAAGGACTGCGATACGGGTTTTGAAAGCGATGTTGAAAGAGCTGCTCGTTCGGCGAGTGACATCCCCGAGGGCGGTCTCGGCCTCTTGGTCATCGACCAGCAAGTGAGCTTCCACCCCGGAGGCTCGCTCGCCATCGACTCCGCCAACGGAGATGCTGCTCGCATTGCTGCGTTCACCTCCAACCACACGTCCGAACTATCGCAGCTCGTGTTGACCATGGACTCGCACCAGCGGTACCACATCGCCCACGGCATCTTCTGGGAGAACGACGCTGGCGAGTCCCCGGACCCGTTCACGACGATCTACGCGCAGAACATCACGGACGGTGTGTGGAAGTCTCGAGACGCGAGCTTGAACGAGTATGTGCTGTCGTACACGCAGTCGCTGGAGGCCAGTGGCAAATTCTCACTTACGATTTGGCCGGAGCACTGCGTCATCGGATCTCCGGGCCACAACATTGTTCCCGACGTCCTCGAGTCCGCCCTTGAGTGGACGAAGGCGTCGTTGAAGCCGATCCAGTACGTGATGAAAGGCAGCAACCCGTTCACAGAGCACTACTCTGCTTTGAAGGCCGAGTACGAACTACCCTACGACCCGTCGACGAGGTAAGTACACACCGATGAAGAAAAAAATGTACGGAGTGCTCTAATACTCTCGTGTTTGGTGTACGCAGTTTGAACACGGCTCTGATCAAGTCTCTGCAGCGCGCCAGTAAGCTCGTTATCGTGGGCGAGGCACTTTCACACTGCGTGAACTTCACCGTCCGCGACCTCGTGGACAATTGGCCAGTCGAAAGGCTGAGCGATCTCGTCATTCTGACGGACTGCTCGTCGCCGGTGACTGGGTTCGAGGCTGAAGCCGAGGTATGGAGTTGCGAGCGGTTGACAATGATGTAGGAAACTAAACTTTTGGTTGTCGATGTGGTTTAGCAATTTTTGAGTGATATGGCTGCGAAGGGGTTGACTTTGACGACGTCGACGGAGTTCAACGCGTAAACGCACAAGTCGCTGCCGAGGTTAGATGCAGTGGACACTCGGTACTTGTGTTAAGCTTCTCACACTTTGTGAGCCAACCCTGTAAGTTTTAGGCAAGGCAACTTGCACTGTGACTTATTAAGCATCAACGATCTATGTATTAGAGATTGCAGCTCTTTGGCCGCACTACCATTTGACATGTGCCTATTGCATACCTACAGCTCGTCCTTGGCCTCGGGCACCTCGGCGAACTCGTCCACAGCCTCCTCTTCCTCCGTCGAAGTCTCCTCGCCGGACTCGGTCGGGATCGCCTCTAGGTCGTCCACCACCTCGGCGTGAGGCACCACATTGGCGTTGTACACACCCGCGAACGACGGCAGCGTGAGCTTAGTCGGGTAGGCGCCTCCGAAGTGGATGGTGAGCTCGGTGGCCTCCTTCTCGCCAGCTGAGCCGAAGTCGGGCGGGCTGGCGACGCCCACGGACACGCGGAGCTGGTGGTCGCGCTTGATGACGTACGAGGTCGGCTCGAACCGAAAGACAGCCTCGTACACCTGGTCGGGCACGATCTCACGCGAGTCGGCACGCTTGAACGAGTGCACGCTCGAGTCCGGGCGGATCGTCTTGTGCACAGGGTTCAGCAGCGCCTCCGTCATGTACGTGACACCGGGGCGCTTGTTCTCGTTCGGGAACGGAGCCGTGTAGTCGACGTCCTCGAGGTAGGCCACGAGGTTGACGTCCGGCTGGTCCACCGAGAAGAAGAGACGCAGCTCCGCCTCGCCCGTGACCTCCATCAGAGGCAGCTCCGGGGTCACGAAAGTCGCGTACTGGTCCGCCAGAGGCGCGCGGTCGTGGTAGTACATCGGGCGCAGACCAAAGAGGTGGTCCAGCATATCCCAGCGCGACACCGCGTCCAGCGCAGGCTTGGCAGTGATGTTGCGGGTCACCTCGCTCACCTCGGTCTCCGGTTCGGCCTGGAATTCCTGGTTGCCGCCAAGGTAGAACGTCTCGTCGCTCAGGTAAGCCGGCGGCCACGAGCTCGCCTCCTTCCAGCGGTTGTGGGCCATGGTGAAGTAGTGCACGGGCAGCTCGTCCTCGATCTTGGTGATCTTGCGGCGGTTAGCGTACATGTGGTGGTCGAAGAAGCGGCTGACTTCGTCCAGGTGGTAGAAGCATTTCTGCTTGGACTGGGCGAACGGATCCGCGTTGTCGACACCGGCGTGACTCCAGGGCCCAAGTGTGAGGCGGTGGTAGGCAGCGTCCTTCTCCAGGGCCTCCAGCGCTTCCTTCGGCAGCTCCGGCAGCAGGGAAGCCGTGTCGGCGTCCAGCGTGTTGGTCAGGTACTGGAACAGCAAAATGCTGGAGCGCGCCACGCCCATGTCGAAGAAACCGGCCGACGTCTGCAGCGCAACACCAGAAGCGGCGATCGCGCCGAGGTGGCGCATCGCATCGAGCTGCTCAGTAGTGACGCCGATCGACGCGAGCTTGTCGTCGCGGAAGTGCACGTCTTTGAGCTCCTTCGACAGGTCTGCGTTCTTCGTGTGCTGATTAATGTAGTTGTCGAACTTGGCGTCGTCGTCGTCGACGCGGTAGACCTCCCCACCGAAGTGCTTGAGCATGAGACGCGGCTTGAAGGTCGGGATGCTGCCCCAGCGGATCTGACGGTCGGTAGCTCCAGTAAACGACGCCCAGTCGTTCAGAGCCTTCTCGTTCTTCACTCCACCGGGGAACAGCGCGTCCTGGAACACATCAACGGGGGCACTGTTGACCGAGACGGCCTTGAGCGCCGGGTGGCCACTAGCCACCGCTAGGAGAGCGCCGACTCCGTCCAGTCCCTGACCGAAGACAGCGACCTCTCCATTGCTCCAGGGCTGCTGGGTGATCCACTCGACGACGTCGTAGGCGTCCTGCACTTCGGCATCCGCGAAGTCGAACGCCTTGGTGCCAGCCGAGGCGCCCGTGCCGCGCACGTCCACCGAGACCCAGGCGTACCCGTTCGTGACGAAGCGCTGCACGTAGGCGTTGACGCGCGGGTTGGTGAACTTGCGCTCGTAGCGCGTGAACACGTTGAAGGGGAAGTCGAGCGTGTAGCCGCGGCCGTGGCGCGTGGGGAAGAGCACGGTGGGCACCTTCTGCTGCTTGTCCCAGAGGTAGTCGGCCAGGTACGAGTCCACGGCCAGGTCCACGCCGTCACGCATGGGCACGTACTGCGTCTCGTGGTGCGTGTTCTTGGGGTCGAAGAAGCGCAGCGACTCGTAGCGCTTCTCGCCGAACCACGAGTGGTCGTTGATGTGCAGGTCGCACGCGATGGGGTCCTCGCGGTTCGAGATGTAGCCGGCGAACTGGTGCGCCAGGTACAGCGACACCATGGAGAACACGGCGTTCTTCATGTAGTACTTGGTGTTGGCCGCCGCCTGGGGCTGCGCGGCAGCGGGGGCAGCTGCAGCTGCAGCTTCCGCCATGGTCGAGGAAGAGCTGGAGACTTGAGTGCAGCGAAGAGACTTGGCGAATGACGTACGTATGTGGGGGGGGGGGATCGGAGCTCCTCGCAACTCCGGATAGTATCCGGATATAGGTAATAAAGGGTAGGACTCGTAGTGAATGCAAGTGGATAGATAAGTGATCCGTATGTGTTGTCGGAGGTGAAATGTGGACGAAAAAGGGGATGCGCCCACGACGGTTGACACAGCAAACGGACACCTTGGACTTGTTCCATTGGGAGCTCGAGGTTTGGGGCCTTTGGGCATTGGTGGACATCGCCTTGTGCTGCAGTCAAGAGCTGTGTGGGGCAACAATTGAGCCGGTGACGAGGGTGGTTCCTTGGCCCGCGCGTCATGACGATGCGATTGCACGGAGCAGGACTGGCGTGCGGCCACCGCAGGCACGCGCTCTGCACTTCGCCCGCGCGGTCTCTGTGCGGTACAGCAGCACGCTTGGCAAGCAATAGACCAGGAAGAAACATGTACTCAGACCCTGCGAGACTGCATCGGATGTATGCAGACAAGAAGGTTTCGTGACGAGAGAACATGGCTACATGAAGGTCAAGTTGCAGTGTAACGTGCACTTTATCGTTCGTGTATCGCCTCGCGCCCGCAGATCTACGCGTAAAACTCGGCAGACGTCGTCAGGGTGAGGCCCAGCGCTGCCATATCGCTCAGGAATTCCTGCATCAATCGACGTGGCAAACAAGAACTTCTCAGTCTCCGAGATGCAGCAACTTCACGCACACCACCCGACCGCAATCGTACCTCTGCCTCCGCTTCGTAGCCGGCCACGGGGGACGAGCAGTCCGTCAGGATGACCAGGTCGCTCAGTCGCTCGGCTGGCCAATTGTCCACCAGGTCGCGCACCGTGAAGTTGACGCAGTGCGAGAGCGCCTCGCCCACGATGACGAGCTTGCTCGAGCGCTGCAGCGTCTTGATCAGCTCCGTGTTGAGGCTACACGTGCGAAACAAACAGCAAGGCAACAGCGAAATGAGCTGCATATACCACGTCAAGTCTCCTCCGTTGTCGCGCATACCTCGTCGACGGGTCGTACGGCAGCTCGTACTCAGCTCTCAGCGCCGAATAGTGCTCCGTGAACGGGTTGCTGCCCTTCATAACGTATTCGATCGGCTTCAGCGACTCCTTCGTCCACTCCAAGGCAGCGTCCAGCACGTCCGAGACGATGTTGTGGCCGTGCGAGCCGATGAGGCAGTGCTCCGGCCAGACTGTGAGCGAGAACTTGCCACTCGCCTCCAGCGACTGCGTGTACGTCAAAACGTAGTCGTGCAAGCTCGCGTCGCGTGGCATCCAGACGCCGTCCGAGATGTTCTGCGCGTAGATGGTCGTGTACGGCTCGGGGGAGTCGCCCGTGGCGTTCTGCCAGAAGATGCCGTGCGCGATGTGGTAGCGCTGGTGCGAGTCCATGGTGAGCACGACTTGGTCCAGCTCCGACGAGTGGTTCGAAAGGAAAGCGGCGATGCGAGCGGCGTCTCCATTGGCGGCGGTAATAGCGAGCGAACCTCCAGGGTGGAAGCTCACTTGCTGGTCGATAACGAGGAGGCCCAGTCCACCTTGGTTGATCTTGTTCGCCAAGCAGGCGGAGGTGTCCACGTCATTCTCGTCGTAGGCGCTGCAGTTGTTGGGCGGGGTGCTGATGTACACGGTACTCGTGACGGGAGCCACCAGCATGGCAACGCACGAAGCCACGTACGCGAGCTTGGAGGCGAGCATCGTGGGTGGAAGCGGTCTTGGAGATCTGATCGACGCTAGAAGTTCGGGACTGAGACCTAGCAAACTCATGCTATAGTCGCACCGACTTGCCCTGCACACTTGACGTGCGTTATGTAGACAATGATGCGCATTGTGCTGACAAGGCCAACGTCGCAGTGACGCCGTGCGCGTGGGCAAAAGGTATCTTCTTTGCGCGGACACTTTTTTGTCGAGTGCTCTTGCGTGTTGGTGCAACAAGCCATCGAATGAGCTTGACATTAGTACATGTAGGTTAATTCATCGTCTGGAATCGACATCTGCTGATGGTGGGCTAGCTGCACTTTGGCCTCGCTTACGCCTCCTATGTCAAAGTTCATCGCAGCGTCTTACTTTCGTAAATCGAGGAGCTACTGCATCAGCTTCCCCACTTCGCCTCTTCCATGCTGTCGTAAAACACCACCGGCATATCTCCAAACCAAAAAAAACCTGCAAAACTTTCCTGAACCCACAGCAAAATACCTTTCCGGGCCTGCTGAGTAGCATCACGAATGCTACGCTGTGAGTCCTCCACTTCGAACCGAGTGCGCGTAATAATCCACCATAACAATTCTCGATCCTCGTTTCTCAGGGCCTCAAGGACGAGCTGCACTTGGTCCAGTTCAGAAACCCACGCCTCTATCTCCACATGACGGAATTCCATCACCAAAGTCATGGCGACTGAGAGAATGAGTGGAGGTCCATGTTCTACGAGCCAACGCAGCAACGCTACGTTGTTGTTTCTTCCGGCTTCCTCAACCAACTCGAGCGAGCATATCGTGTACCCGTGTTGAGAAAACCAACGAGCCACGTCTAGCTGCTCGTTGTGAACGGCCAACTCGAGCAGGTCGGGTTCATGCACTTCAAATCCGTTTTGATGGAACCACTGCAATACCTGCAAGTCACCTTGGCTAACAGCATCACGGATGGGAATGGCCGAACGCAACTCCAGGCCAAAATGGTTGAGCCAGTCTAAGATCTCGACATTTCCTTCACGAACAGCAATTTCCGCTAAATATCTCAAACAACCCTGGACGAAAGCAGGTTTTCTACTGAAACTTGCCTGGAGAAGGCTCAAGTGATCACCGCGCACTCCACTTAGTCCATCGTTTGGGCGATGGTTGTCACTCCTACTGAGAAGCACCGCACCTCAATTTCTTGCGAGGCTACCATCGCATTCCTCGAAAACTCTCCGTTTCAGTGCTCCAGTAGGAATAATACGACGTCCAAGTGGCCGTACCTAGCTGCAAAATCCAATGCATGCGTTGTACAGCCTTCGCGTCGATTTCATGAAACCAGCGGACAACGTCAAGATGCCCGTTCTGAGCAGCTGTAGTGGGGCGATGGTCTTCAGGACCTGACCACGGATCTGGGCTGAGAACCGAAGGCGGTTTAAGCCAAGCTGGCACAGAATTAGATTACGAGGAAGGTAGACTACTGAAGGATATTCAGAGGAAGCATTAGAAGTACCTGGCGTAGGATTAGCCGACCTCATTCTGCTATTCACAGGCAACAAAACAAGCAATAGTTCTCAGGAAGCGCCAGCTTCCCTCGTGAGTGTGTTCATTCGGACCCCACTACAAAGTTAACTTTAGTTTCCAAGGAAACGACATGGACAACGCAACTACGTCGACGAACCCGTCCTCGGCTGCTACTGGCAGTGCGACGGACCCAACGCCAAGCATCGGAAGAACCCTACTACCAAGGGAACCGGTGTTGGCGCATTCAACGAGAGCAGGCCAAGTCAAGCCAAGAGGAGGCAAAGGCAAGAAACCTGCTCGCAGAGCGAACTCGGTTGGACTTCGCGACGCCGACACGGACTCAGCTCCGGCCAGGCTGAGAGAAGGATCGGCAACGAGGCCTCCGAGTCAAGAACACGACTTCCCAACTGTGGCGCACCCGATCTTCGCTGTCTCGGCAGCGCCACAGGTGGAAGACATCTCGCACGAAGCGCTTACTTGGTGGGTGAACCTTCGACTGGAGTACGAAGAGATCATGCGGGCGCGCTGTGCGTCGTCAGGGGAAGACCTGAAGTCGGTGATGCGTTCGATACGCAACTCATTCGATGACAGCTTCCTCGAGACNTGGGTCATGACGACGGTGCAGAGCTTCAAGAACAACGTGCTCCCTGACATTGACGAGCTCTTCAGGGGACAGTTAGTGATATCAACGACCAAGAGCAATGTTAATGCGCGAGTGATGGATTATTTCCACCTCTGCAACACGATCGTAAAGAACAACGGATTGGTGGCGCTTTTCGCAGAGGAGGAAGGTGTCAAGAAGAAGTGCAAAGTCCTTATAAGCTGCTTGCCAGAAGAATTGAAGAAGAGAGTCAAGAACGAGATCGACTTTCGCTTACCTACCGCAAAGTCAAGTGTGTCTGTGCTGTTCCAGATCGTGAGCGAGAAAGCTCTGGAGATTGATCGAGAAGACAGCGCTCTTAAACGGAACAAGCGATGACCTATGCAGCAGGCAGCCAAACTTGCGGCGTCACCACATCCTGCCAAGCGTGCTAGAATGGTGTCTGACGCAGGGAAATCTCGTGGTGATCAGACTCAAGCAACACAGCGGCGTATATTTCGGCCCTCCTCGGAGGGGATCGCTCCGGGACCAAAGGGGGGATGCTGGACCTGTGGCGGTCAACACAGGCAAGCCTATTGCCCGGACAAGTCCAGCAATAACTCCTCGGCGACCCGCACGCAGCAACCTGGGAGGCACCGTAAAGCTAAAACGAATTAGTGAGTGTCTTCCAGACCGACTGGAGCAACCCCGATTACTGCGTGTTTGTGGCGTCGTGGATGTGGAGTATTGCCCAGATTCGGGAACTGAGGTGTCGTGCATTAGCTCAACGACTCTGAAGAAAATTGGTGACCGCGGGGTGAACTTCGAATTGGTACACTTGAAGACGCCTATCGAGTGCAATCTACCAGCAGGCAAGAAGACATGGGCAAATG
>LGTU01000624.1:0-32987 GCA_001314425.1 Phytophthora pluvialis | reverse complement strand
CCGAGATATTGAAAAATGTATGCCCCAAAATGGGGGGTCCTAATGATTTGGCGCGTACGGTAGGAAGGTAAGTCGGTCAATATAATCGCAGTAATTTCCTGCGCTAACACTTTGTCCTGAATAATGTATTTCTTCCTTACAGGCTGTGCAAACAGATATTCATTTCATATTTGTAGCTCAAATAGATATATATCGAATTTTCGGCATGCCTGTCTTCAACTATTATCTATTACATTAACTTTTAGAACGGGTTCGTTGCCTTTGGCCAGCATCGATCAAGCTGTACAGTTCGCTCAGTTTGTAAGAGCCAGAACCTGATGCTTGCTTTCTACTAGTACATGGCTGGTGCTACAGCCATGTTCCAATAAGGGCTAAACACTTGCGTTAATTATCGCGCAATCTACCGCCCATGCTTTTGAAACATGTTTTAGAAAAAGAGTGGACGGATGGAATGGGCTTTAAATACCCCATGCTACGCGCTCCGCGCGGTCCCAAAAAACCCTGGCGGCTCGCTGCACACGCTGGTGACAGAACCCTAAGCCCGCTGCGGCTCGCAAGCTTCGCCTCCGCTTGGTAGAACGGCATTGCTTGGTCCTGGGTTTAACACCGCAGGCATTGAACAGGCTTGGACCCCCAGAATCATTTCACCCCCTCCTTAAAATGAACATGGGCGGTAGTTTTTGCGTTTCTAAATCCCCGTTATTAATAAAGCAACCGTTCGTCACAAGCTGGACAATCAGATGTTTAGTTCAGGTACGTGAACACTTTTGCTGCGTCACGATGGTAATTCAAGTTGCCAGCCCTAGATTCTCCCGCACCGCTGCCAGACCAGATAGGACATTTTTTCACTCCCACGGCACTTTTTGAGAGGTACTAGTAGGATGATGTCTTCAACTGTGTACTAAACCCTAGGTAACTAATAGTGGAGTGAATACCCTCGCCAATTTAATATCATCCGTGGACAAATTTGGCATAAAATTTAGCAGCTTATACGATTGGTAGGGGCTCTGTCTCAAAATTAGGGTATGACCCCCGCGACCCTAAATCTGGGACTTTAGTCCCAAACAATGGACAATAGTTTAGGTTTGAGAAATGGCGATTTATTCTGCTCCATAGTAAAGTCGAGCCGGTGTACCTGCTCATTAAGTTTGATCAAATATTAGATATCTCAGCTACTAAATTGGCTGTAAGACACTTTTCGCAGAAACACGATCCAGTGGAACATGTACAGTTCTAAAACACGCCGATTTGAGCTGGGGATGTGCAAGCCATTGTCCGACGGCGTGGTGCTCTTTGCAGCGAGCACCGTGCTCGCTGCAAAACTGTTGGACATTTTTCAACCGTAGTAATCGAAGTTGCTGAATCCGCCCGCCCGAATCTACACTAGTGGAGACCAACGTGCTGCACGCTTGGCGCATTGTGCTAAGTTTTTTTATGAGGCGAATATCGCGTAGACTCCAGAAGGCTTCGACCGACCTACGATCCATTGTATTCCATGGAGGGCCCCACAGCGTAATACGCACATCTCTCGCTGTCGGTGGACGCAAATTAACTGTCGGTGCTCTCTCAGAGCGACCTCGCACCGGACGAAGACCCTTGACTTGTCCGACGGCGTTGTTCAAAATAGGTCCTTTTTTTGTTCCCCCCGAAACATTCAGTCTCAATTGTCCGACGGCGGATTGTGCCAATCTCCAGGAAGAGCTCTTTTCTTTGACATCGCCGCTGCCACTCGACAATCGCATTGCTGCGGTACGAGCGAGGAAGAGAGGACGAAGCGCCAGTCGAGGCGGATGGACATGGCTCCACTCGCGCTCAGCACCAAAGTGGACGCGATGTCGCTCACGGACCACGAAAGTCTCCGTCCCAGTGCATTCCTCCTTCCTCCCAACGAGGCTAAAACCGCGGCTAATTCCGTGGCCACAACGAAATCGGAGACCAAGCGAGCAGGCGACACGAAAAAAGTTTTCCGGTGCACGTTCCCGGGCTGCGGGCGCGAGTTCCAGCTCAAGGGAAACTTGAAGCGCCACGCCAACATCCACAATGGGGACAAGAAGTTCGCCTGCAAGTTCTGCGGCAAGAAATTCCTGCGCAAAGCGGACATGGAAGTGCACTACCGCGTGCACACGGGTGAGAAGCCCTACCGCTGCAAGTACGAGGACTGCGGCAAGTGCTTCGCGCGTCGCTCGGACTTGTTGAGTCACGAACGCACTCACACGTGAGTTTTTTTTTTTTTAATTGTCGAGTTCTGTCATTTCGTTGTTCGAGGAGGTGGTGCTGACTGTGCGTTCTTCTGGTCTTGTGTGGTCCTCTGTAGAGGCAGGAAACCCTTTGCGTGCGCCTTCCCTGGCTGCGACCGCAGCTTCGCGCGCAAATTTGATCTCCACAAGCACCAGCGGCTCCACGAAGACCAGGCGGACGCCTCGGGCAAGGCCAAGACCAAGAAGCGGAAACTCTCGCCGCGTCAGGCCGCTGTCACGACGCCGTCTCCGAAGAGGGTTGACTCGGGTGATGAGAGTTGCGACTGTCCGAGCGACGTCGCGACGCCTCTGGTTGGCGGCGCTACGTCCACTGACGCTGCTTTGAATCCGGACGTGCTGCTACCCGAGCCGTCAGTGATGAAGACCCTGCTGCCAATCACCACCACGTGCATGACCAGCAGACGCAAGCTGTCCGCAACTTCTGCGTGCTTGGATACCCCATCGAGGCCCATACGCTACGAGCTGAAATGTCCCGAGAACCACATTCACTCGCCGCCGGCGTGTCTTGCGGCGCTTTCCTCGTTGGACGCGTTCTTGATGTCGCAGGAGACGCTGCCGTTCTCTCTGGACGCGTTCCCGCCGCACTGCCCCTCGACAACGATCGGAACGAGCTGCTGTCCGGCGCACCTTGAGCTGAGGCCCCCTCCGCCTGATGATAACACTGTTTCTACTGGAGCGAAGGTGACCAACGGACCTGACATGCTGGACCAGCTCTTGACAACGTTCCCATCCACAACTACCCCACTCCACAACATCCTGGCTCCGAAGGAACGATCAACCTCGATTTCGAGTGTGCTAGGCAGCATCACGGCGACCAACGACCTCCTGCCGAGCTCGACGTTGAATGGATCGGTTGGCAACACTTCGATGGACCACACATTCCCCGAATCGAGCTTAGCTTTCATTGTTCCGGATGCCAGTGGATCAGTGCTCACTTCCGGCAGTCTGCTTCCGGTACCGGTGAACGCTACGACTTCAGTCGGCGGAGCTGCTGCCAGCTCTGTTGCTCAAGTGAACCCTTCGGTCATTGCTGCAGCTCCTGTCCACTTCGGCCCAGCCAGCACGACCAGCGACCAGAGGACCAACTCCACGACTCCCTCTCTTGCTGCTCAGGTCAAATCTGCTGCCGAGAAGGCTTGCTTGTCGACTCCGACGTCATCGTTGCTGGACTACTCGCGACACAACCGTTCGTGCGGGCACCTGTCCATCCAGCACGGAAACCACCGCGACTACGTGGTGCAGAACCATCTAGTGTGCCAAGACAGCGTCAAGAGACTGGGTGCACTTCAGCGCGCAACGACGACAGAGGCTAAAGCTGCCGCTGCGCAGCCCGACAATTGCATTTCGCCGAAGGATACCCACCGGCCGGGCTGCGGCCACCTTCCCGTGCGGCACAAGGACCACATCGACTACGTCGTGGAGGACAACTTGATTTGCCAGCAAGCTAGCTGGCTCGAGGACGACAACCTGGAGCTGCTTGGCGACGATTTTTGGGACTTCTACGGTGCCATCGACGCCTTCCCAACTAAGTAAGCAGCACAGTGGAAATAAGTGTAGCAACATGTAGCTGTACGTATCCGCCATAAGCTGAAAGCATTTGCTTTTATTTGCTTTGAAAGCAATTTTATCTTGTGATTATTTGCTTTGAAAGCAATTTTATCTTGTGATCAACAACAACAACCTCACTGCTCAAGCGCGCAGCTCATTAATTCGGTCCCATGAGGTGCATAGCTTCGCCTCCCGTGGCATTGTTGCCACGGTATCGAGCGACACGGTATGACGGGTTGAACGCCCAGGAGAGCGCGTTCAGCAGACCTTGTGAGTAGAAGCACAGCTCCGACAAGTACAGGAAGAAACCAGAGGTGACCCAGTCTGCGCCAAAGGACTGCAGCCAGCCGAATAGGGTCGGGAGGAAGAGAGCAGCAACAGTAGCCGCGCAGCTCGACAGCAGCTGTCCGCTGCTACGACGGGCACGTTCGGCCTGAGGCGGCAGTGACTGGCCTGCTGAACCAATATACGCAAGGTACAATGCGGTTCCGGCAAACGTAAGTGTCAGCGTCGCTGGCAAGTAGAACAGGAAGACGCGAGCCCAACCGGGGCTGTGGCCCACGAAGCACGCTCGGCACGGGCCGGCACCATCCGGGAGGAAACCAACAACACCCGTGAGCAGCGAAAATGCTCCCGTGAACGCAGCAGAGCACCAGATAACGACATGGTACACCAGCTTGTACTCCACCGTACTCGAGTGTGTCCAGCGTACTGCACGAATCAGCTCTAAGCCAACCGCAGCACTGAATAGCAAAATTGCAGTACCGAAGAACTGCTGGGCGCTCTTAAGCAGAGCACAGAAGAACACGTGCGTCTGGTGAGCCCTCCACACTCCGGCAATCCACAGCGTCAAGTTGTAGCCCAGTGTGCACACTGAAAGCCAGAAGAAGAGCGAGAACGAGCGGAAGCTACGCAGAATCGGGTACTGCACAAACGAAGACACAATGAAGCCCGAGCCCACGAGCGAGAGGCCCGAGATGAACAGCACCAGCACGGCGTGCGTATCCATGTTGTACATGTTGAAGCTGTTCTCGAAGAATGGCGACGACTGCGACGGCACGAGATCATTGTCGTCCCTGTTCATGTGAGTGTCCTGGGTATCTTCCACTCCGCACAGCGTCGAGTTGGCGGGGCAGGCAAAGCCCATTTGTTTCTTCTCCACATCGTACAGCGAGTAGAACTTCTTCAGAAAGACATCACCGAGCACCCACATCTCCTGGCCGCTTGGCTGCACCAGCACGATGCACGTCAGTCCGACGCAAAGCGTGTAGTCCGACCCTTCCAGGACGTAGTAGTGGTGGCCTCCGACGCCAATCCGGAGCGGCGGGAAGTCCTCCGGCGCACACAGGAAGCACTGGAAGCCGTACTGCACAAACCCGCAGTAGCACCCCTGGTTCTGCGCGAACGTGGCCACTTCGTACAGAAAGTTCAGGTACAGCGTGCCCGGGATGCCGATGAGCGACGTGCCCGAGTCCACAAAGGCCACGCACCCATCGGCGCAGGCGTTCCGGTGCTTGCCCACGTTCACGCTGTGCAGGTGGATCCTCCAGAACGTCCACTGCCCGAACTGCGGCAGCACGTCCGTCATCTGCCAGGAGGCGTCCAGTGCGTCCATGAAGTCCGCGTCGTACCCGCCCAGGTGCAGCTCCGAGCCGTTCGTGTTCGGGTCCGGGCTCAGGTAGAAGGCGAAGACCGAGTCCAGCTCCGGATACTGCTCCAGCAGCGCGAAGAACAGCGGCGGGTGCGAGAACGTCGAGAGGCCGTCGAAGGCCAGACCCAGGAGGCCGTCGGCCTTCATCCTGGCCATGGAATCCTCCTCGGTCCTCACGATGCCCACGGTCGTGTCCTGCACCTGGAACTGCGCCACGCGCACCACGTCCTGGCCGAAGTGGCCGTTCACTTTCCCGCTGCCGTACTGCACCGCGA
Organism: Phytophthora pluvialis; assembly: GCA_001314425.1. Taxonomy (NCBI): domain Eukaryota; phylum Oomycota; class Peronosporomycetes; order Peronosporales; family Peronosporaceae; genus Phytophthora; species Phytophthora pluvialis. The sequence continues at coordinate 27,255 of LGTU01000624.1, read as the reverse complement.
AGGCCGGGCGGGTCGCGGACTCGTGGAACGTGCGGGACTGCGAGTGGTTGAACCGGTCCAGGCCCGCGCAGGCCTCGCACTGCTGGCCGGGCACCCACAGGTCGCTCGAGCCCGTGTCGAAGCACACCAGGACCTCCTGCGGCGGCGAGCCGATGGCGATGGGCCCGAAGAACTGGAACTCCATGAAGTTCTCGAGCGGCACGTGGCCCTCGGCCTCCAGCTGCTGCGCGTCGTGCAGAGTGATGGTCTTTTCGTCCTGCAGGGTGCTCAGGACGCTCAGGACGCTCTCGGCGTGGCTTGCGTCGGCGTCGGCGTCGCTGGGCGGCGTGTGGAACTGCAGCAGGCTCTGCGCGCTGCGGCGCTGCGGGGCCGCGCTCAGAGGCACGCGCAGGAGCGACTGGGCGGGCGAGGCGGCGGCCAGCGCGAGGAGCGCAAGTCGCCAGAACATTGCGGAGATCTGAGTGCGCACTACCCGGCGAAATGCGGAATGGGGTGGAAAGTGTATACCTGATACCCACCACGGGAAGCGCGGTATACGGGTTGAAGAAGCGGTCTGATTGGAGGAGAAGGTGTATAGTATACGAGGTACGACCGGTGTCGCAAAAGATCGCGAAGTTCCGTATTTCGGAAACTCGGATTTGGAGATTCGGTTCAGGATACCTACTTGGTATTGCTATCACCGAATGTTTTGGTTATTGAAGGAAATGGCAATGTTGTATTTCAGGAGGCAAGCGAAGGTGTGAGGCGGCAATAGTTCGAACGTCTCACTGCACCAAAATGACTGAATTTCTGGAGGACGCTCAAGCACGTGCAGGTTAAGTTCCCAGGTTACGACGCTCTTGGTGCACGCTCACCGCAGTTTGTTCAGTGCGGCGACTACGTCCTTGATTTCGATCCTCTCGCTGGCGTTGAACCGGCACATTCGCTCCACTAAAGCGTAAGCCTCTTCACTGCAGTTGTTTGGAGGACGCTGTGGAATACGCCTTTCCTGAGTCACATAGTACTTCACCACCGGATCCAACACCCCTTTCCACGGCAAATGGCCACTAACGGCCTCGAGGATGCACATCCCGAACGAATAAATGTCCGAAGCGAAAGTTGCCTTCTCGCCACGCAGCACTTCAGGGGCTTTCCAACGGACTGCGCCAACCTTTGGCTGGTCGTCGCTTTGCTCTTCCGACTCGGGTTCAGGCTGGTGGCTCTGTGTCTCCAGCGTGCTTAGTCCGAAGTCTGCAAGTTTTGCACAATTATCGCTGCCGATGAGGATGTTGTTGCACTTGAGATCTCCGTGCACTACACCTTTCACGTGCAGGTATCGAAGTCCCAGCGCCGCTTGGTGCAATTTCTCCCAAACATCGTCCGGATTCGTTTGCAAATAATCGTCAAGTTGTCCATCCCCTGCGCACTCGCACACGAAGAGCCGTTCTCCGATTTGGCACGCCCCATACAATTGCACCACGTTAGGATGATACAGTCTGTGCCATATATCGACTTCGTTCGAGAAAGCCACCAAATCCACGTTACCCACCGACGCTGCTTGGTGCTTTTCACTCAAGTAACTATCTTTACTTCCATACGACTCAGGGCCAGGACTCGGACCATTTGCCATTTTATGCTTCTTCACCACAACACTCGCGTGTTTCCATTTACCAAGGTGGGCAGACCCATACGCACCACTACCCAACTCATCACACTTGTCCAACTCGAGCTCCCACGCAGGGATATACCAAGTCGGATTTTCCAACGAGGGTGTCTTCGGTAGAGCCTCCTGTAGTTGCTTATTTTGTAGAAACTGCCACCGATCGCGCCACTTGTGAACCCCAAATACTCTCAACCGTGCACGCTCCATGAATGAATCCAGGTCTCCATGAGCTGCGAAGGTATTGTCAGCAACCTGGCGAATCACTGCTAATTGAGCAGGGTCTGCACCAGAAGTATTTTTCAGTCTCAAATGAAAGCTGAACAGAATGTTGACATATTCCGTGACATGACCTCTGGATGGCACAGCGTCCTGAGCTTTCAGTTGCTTGAAGACGTCCGCCAAGCGATGACACACTTCAAGATTAATGGGATTTTTTTCACACGTCATCCTCATCTTAGCCAGCCGACACACGATCGGCGTATTTTCCACTTTAACGCTTCCCAGATCGGCCCACAGAAACAGATTTCCATTCGGAATTGCTAAATCATAACGATTTTCAGCGGTCATTTCATATTGACGTGTGAATACTTCCAATTCTCGAACAATATCCGAAGCGGATGGACGATCTTTCAGTTTGTAGCAACACATCCTCTCGATCAGTTGCCACTGCCTGTCAGTCATCTCAATGGGCTTATCTGGTAGTTTCCCGGATTGAATAGCATTGGGAATGGATTGGGTCGTGTAATGCGATCCCCAGGGGTCACCGTTCACTATCGCCTCCACTACTGTCATTCCGAAAGCGAAAATATCTGCCTTAAAAGAGGCTGTAGACCAGAAAGCACCTCCGGAGCGGTCCATGGGACACGATCGTCGGATGTTGTTTTCTCGAAGCCCAAATTGCGCCATTTGGCAGCTCCACTTTTGGCAACAGCAATGCTTTCACACCTTATATCACCATGGATGATACCCTGATCGTACAAGTATTCGAGTCCCAGGCCTGCCTCGTAGAGCTTGGACCACATTTCCGTTAGCACGTCCTTTTCGGTTAAATTCTTGCGATACTCGAGGAGAGATTCGTGAGCAGGGCGCTCGTAGACGAACAAAGGGACTTTTTCCTCGCAGCAGACACCGAACAGCTTCACCACGTGAGGATGATTCACTTTTGACCATCGATCGAGTTCTTCCACAACGTTCGTATTATATTTCATTTTCACTTCAACTGGTGAACCAAGCCACGAACCCTTGCTGCGTTCCCGGCCCCGGGGTGCCCAGGCCAAGTCCATGTCAGACAGATCGACCAAGTATTCTTTGTAGTTAGCACGAACTGCTGCTTCTGGTGATATTGAAGTCAGCGTCCGTGTGCCTAATGGACACTTTTCCTTCAAGTATCGAAAGACAGCAGAATGTCCACGGTTTCTTGCAAGAAGCAAGGAAGTTTGTCCGGCAACGGTCTCTAAATTCGAATCGCTGCCGTGATCGACCAGTAATTTGACAACCTCAAGACGTCCATCTGCTGCGGCACAATGCAATGAAGTCCACCCACGCTTATCTTGACAATCTATCCCGGCGCCATGGGCGAGTAACTGACCTACAACGGATGTGTGACCACTCTCCGCGGCATAATGAAGAGCTGTTCGGCCCGCGCAGTCAACGGCACTGGTACTGCCGCCTGACTCCAATAGACAAGTCAATACACTCAGATGGCCATTTCGGCTTGACTCGATAATTGGGGTGGTCCCACGATTGTCTGGCTGTTGGCTACCGTTTCCCCCACGACTCAGCAGAAATTTTACACAGTTGATAGCCCCGGTGGCAGCGGCTTCGTGAAGACCAGATCGACCGTCACGGGTGGTGCGCCAAAGATCAAAACCAAACGGAGTGAGCAAAAGCTCCAGGATGTGGGCTTGGTCCGCTTTCGTGGCATCGAATACAGCACGTCGCAAGTCTTTAGCTGATGGCATCATCCCGTTCGAACATTCTTTAAGAAAATACTCGACGATTCTGAACTTACGCTTGGCGATAGCGTAAGACAGAGATGTGGATCCGTGCGTATCAAGCTCGAACGGATGTAGTCCCAGGTGTACCAGAAACCGCACTAAAGTGTAGTTTTCGTCCGCAGCTTTCAGTGCTCGATGCAATATTGTTTGACCCAAATCATTTGTCATTCCCACACCAGCACCGTTCCGCACGAGCCACTCCATCACCGCCAGATGCCCACCCTCCGCAGCGGCATGTGCAGCGGTAGCACCACCTTGATTTGTTTCATTCACCTTCGCTCCAGCGCTCACAATCAATTTCACGACACCCAGCAGCCCCTTTCCAGCAGCAAGGTACAGAGGGGCTTGGCCGCTATCGTCTTTTCCATCTACGAGAGCACCCATTTCCACGAGATACTCCACCACAGAGATATGTTGTCCGCCAATGGCCATGTGAAGGGCTGCACGACCACAACCATTTGTGTCATTCACGCATGCGCCCTTGGATACCAGTCGTTTCACCACATCCACGTGACCTTGTTTGGCAGCCATGTGCAGCGCAGTACAGCCGGACTGATCTTTTTCACCCACCACACAATCACTCCTGCACAAGATCTCCGAGACGACACCAAGCTGTCCACGCCTCGCTGCCAGGTGAAGAGCGGTACAACCCTTGCCATCTTTCCCATTAAGGAGAGCACCACTTTCCGGAAGCCATCTTACGACATCCAGATGGCCGCCTGCAGCAGCCCCGCCCAATGGCTCAGTCACGAATTTTGCCCCCTTCTTCGCACATATCTGTTTCACAGAGCCGATATCACTGCACCTCGCAGCTTGGTAGAGCCTGACAACGTCCCTGTCACCAGAGCTCTGCTCCATTGAGTCGGACTACTTTTTTCTTGTCGAGGTAAGTGACGGTGGGCACCTTCCCAATCTGCTTGCGTTCTTCGCCCCCAGACGAGCGATTCTTTTGTGAGCCTTTGCAATCCCCTGCGGGATTTGAACTGGACGTAAGGGACTCTCATGGGGTGGTACAAGCAATTCCAGTACCTTGCCCCCCCCCCCGGCCGTTCACTCATACTGCAGCACATCAACTCGGGAAGTGTATACATCGTGTATACAGTGTACTAGACCCCAGTCGATGATTCACCAAATTGCACAAAAATTGCGTTAGGAATAGAGGCTTGGAACCAAACACTATAATGACAGCGATGCTTTCTCACCGTCATGGTCGTTTGTGGTTTGATGAGATGAGTTCATATTGGCATTCCGAGGAGCTATCAGAAGATTGATCATGTTCCAGTCATGGCTACTTGCACATTTCGTGGTAAACTCTACCGTTGGCTGCAAACTGTCGGGTTTGTAACTTTGAAGTTTTAAAAAAAAGCAGCTGATGAGCGAGAACGCAAGGAAGAACTTGTTATTACAAGTTGTAAGTAGGTTAGTTCCTCCTTTGCATTATCACTCATCATCCATATCTTCCTACTGTACAACATGGCAAATATCTCTCGGCTGCTCCAGCGGCTGGGACGATAGAATTACAACAGCTACCAGACGGAATCAACTGGCAGCTCGGAAAGATCAATGGGAACCGGGAGCTTCGCGAGGATGCGGTCGTCATGCGCGAGTACAGCAACACGGACGGAATTGTAGTAGTAGCTGTCTCCCCGCTGCTACACGGATTTCCATGGGAAGTGGACGACAAGATCAAGAACAGACGAGTGCTCAGCAGTCTCAAGAAACAACCATTTCGGCGATATCGTCAAGACATCAACGCCAGGCTTAGATCGCTAATCCTCAACCTCAACAAGAGACAAGAAACGTCACGGTGGGTACATGCGTCACAAAGTCAGAGTCCTAAAGAGCTCTGGGCGAGAAATGGTACTCTTACGGATTTCCAGATATGGACTGCGTACCGAATATCGCTGGGGCAGCTCCAGTTGTATCACAAAGGACGCGAGGAAGGTGCTCACTGCAGACTGACGACAAATTGCCAGTCAGCTAAGGAAACGCTCGAGCATCTCTTCTGGGAATGCCCAAGGGCACAAGCAGTATGGAGACAACTGATAGAACATTGGACTGGCGTAGCTGCGTTTCCAGGTCAGATCGTTGAGTACCGTGACTTGGTTGCAGCACGACATTCGCCGGAAGTAAGCCNGAATTTGGTGGGCATACTGTAGTATTGCGACGGCGGCGCTGTGGATGCAACGCAACGGAGTCATTTTTCGGGCGGAAGTTATCACCACAGGACATAGCAAACAGGAAATATGGAAGGCGGCCATGAGGCAACTGCGGGCGACAGCCCTTAGGGACTTCAAAAGGCTGGAGACGAAGATGCAAGGGATGTATATGCGGCAAATGCTGGACAACTTCGAATACATCGAAATAACAGCGCAAGAAGCCATTCCGTCACCTCAGGAAGAAGAACGAAAACAGAAACCCCACATCGTAAAGTGGTTAGAAAAATTCCAGGGATCTATGAACTAAAGTTAAAAAGACACCATTACTACTAAAACATGGCAAATATCGTCAACGTTGTTATTTCGTTCTACGATTGTAGCCATTACAGTCCTTAGGAAGTCTTGATCATCACCAGTAAGGGTGATATCCTCCATCACCTTCTCTCGCTTTGCTACTGCTCTCAACTGACAGATTTCTGTTTCTCTGAACTCACCGTAGCTTTGCTCCACCGAGTCTGTAACGTTGTATTTTGGTAGACATTTTCAGGCGCAAGCACGTTTGACACAGTATGGGATTGGTTGAACAGCTGCGGTGTCAACTCCTACAACCTGAGCAGAACACTGACAAACACGAAGCTTTAGCGTGCGATGAGAAACCGGAAACCAGCAAAGAGGGGCATCTCGTCGGAGCGAAGCGAGGCAAACGCCAAAAATGAGCAGAGGTGGATGAGGAAAGCATTCCCTCCTTGCTTTGATCTCGAATGTTTAAACAGGCTTGCTGGTGCAGGAGATGTTCGAATTTGAAGCGAAGAAGAAAGCCAGATTTTGTTTCATGAAACTCACGATAAGGTCACAGAATTTGTGAAGATTATTAAAATGACCCTGCATACTTCGAAGTACTAGTGAACGGGTATGTCGATACGAGCGACTTCTAACGAGGCAGTTGACACCCTCTGGGCTGCCCATAAATCAGATTGTAAAGCACTGATAAAGTCAACTGGCTCATATTATGTAGTCCCAAGTGCTTCACTACTTGTAATAGTCTTGAATGCTTTAATAATCCAGCCACCTTTGGCTGCAAATTCTTCGTTGATGTCTATAGCCGCTTCGTGTCTCCCATTTACAATCTATATCACTTCCTCCGCTTGCTAGTGTCGTGTTGCTTGATCACTTCTAATACCCCTCGTACGCTCGTGTCCTCGTCGATGGCACGAACAATTTTACAGTCGAAACAACTATGAAGCACGTCGGCGCTCTTTCAAGTCTAGGAAGACTGGGGGTCGTGAGTGTCTGTCTTCAATTCAGACAGCTCATCCTCGCGTGAGGCCACAGTCTGGCGAAGTCGACGGTTCTCCAACTCTAGTTCACGGATCTTGCTCATGCGCGTCTCTTGCTCGGCCTGAGCGATTTCAAGTCCACGCACGAATTCTCGCAGTAACTCTTTCTGCTTGAATAATTCACCCTCATCCGTGCGCTGCCACCGACCGGTGCGCTGGTCCATCTTGGACAGCTCATCCAGATACTTGTTCTTGAGCATCGAGGTGAGTGACGGACGGGTACTGCTCGTCGAAGCTGCCAGTGGTGAAGCCTGAGGCATCGGATTCGGAGCAATGGGCGCTTCTTCATAGATAGCTTCCGGGTAAGTCGGAGTGTTGTGTTCTGCATCCTCTTCGTGCTCTGGTTCGTCTTCTTCGTCTCCATCGTACTCCTCTTTGGTCTCTGCGAGGTCGTCGTCGTTGTCCGTGAGGTGTCGAGACGACGATGCGGACAATGGCAGCGTCTTGGTGCTTGCACTACCACCACTGCCGATCAGTGTCTTGTTGGACGTGTTGGCAGAACTTCCGGAGTGGACGAGTCGAGGACGGGCATGGTCATCGTCCTTGCCTTCCTCCTCCTCTTCTCCATTCTCAGGTTGGTTGATACTGACAGTGCTGGTACTGTGAACTGGCTCACGGCGCAGCAACGGACGAGTCGCTGCCCTGGACTGCGTCTGAGGTGCCTGGAGTTCCATCTCAGCTTGTTGCCGGGCGGCAAGCTGTCTCGGCGTTGGTTTTCGTTGGGTTTGACCTGCCGCGGGATCACTTCGTCGAGTTGTCTGAACTGGCGGTGGTTGATGCTGCTCCCACGCATGAGGAGGCGTGGCCATCCCGGGGAACGTGTCTTCGTCTATAGATGCCAGCTCCTCGTCATCGGGTCTCTCCTGCGCTTGCGAGGAATTCAAAATGACCCTGTTGATGTTGTTGATGGCGAACTTGAGCTCCATTTGGCGCTCGTCCAGCGTTGACTGGTTGGAACTGCTCATCAGCGCTGGCCCTCTTGGCCTTCGACGTATCTGCAAATGCTCGAGCTGCTCCTCTAGTTCTCGGATGCGCCCTCGGTACTTACGCAGCAATGCCGACTCGCCCAACCCTTCGTTTACGACCACCCGGTTGCGAACTCGTCGCGCGCGACTTGCAAACTTCAACGTGTTGTGGGTCTCCGCTAAGCACTCTACTGACGGCGAGGCAGTGCAGACAATCGCAATCTGTGCTTGGCCACCCAGTGACGGCTGCAGAATCCGCGTGAGCTTGGAGTTGCGGTACGGTAAATGCGGCGTGCTTGACGTTCTCAATCCGCTGGGGGTTTTCCTGTGTCGGTCGCGACTGAGCTTCCAGATGATGTGTCCAAGCGTGAGCAAGCTGCGGTTGATGAACTTGCCCTCCTCTAAAGCCTGGCCTGTGGTGTTAGCCAGTCGTACGCTCTCCGAGCCGGCGAGATCGATAATGTTGAGCGTCGCCGAGCGCACTGGCGCCACCTCGCCGCGGTCTCTGCTACTCCGCTTTGCTTGACTCTCGATGACCTTCAAGCAAGCACAAGTACAAGCCAGACACGTGAGTAAGTGAGTCAGTTCAAAGCTCTGTCCTACTGTGTAGCAGCGTCGAGAAAGCTCCCTGTCTGCCGCAGGGGCTGTCCACGCAGCACGGACTCGACATGCAAAACAAAAACAAAAAGAGATAGACCAATTTACCATTCGGAACACCACGTGAGACCTGGATGATTGGTCGTTTGACTCAGTCATGGCCATGTGACGGTGCAGATTGCCCACCTCCACGAGCGAGAGCACGTGCTCTGTGGACAGCACGATCTCCTCGCGCAAGCCTTTGATCACCACGTCCTTGGTGACAAACCCGTCGCGCGCGTTCCCGCCCCCTGCGGCTCCTCGGTTGTGCACGTCGTAGATCTTGATGTCCGATTTCGCGCCGGCCGCGAGCAAATCGTGGATCCGCTCGTTGTAGATCTCCAAGTACGAAAAGCGCAGTAAGAACTCCATGTTCGCGTGCCGCTCGATGTGGTCAAAGATGTCCTGCACGCCTAACTGAATGATACCGGGGTCGCCTCGGCCGCCCTGCTCCTCGTCGAAAAAAACGGCAAGTATTCAGGACAAAGAGTCGGTTCACCCATGTGATTAAAACAGCATTTTCAACCAGTCGAGGTCAACGCACCTGCATGGTGTACGTCTTGCCCGTGCCCGTTTGTCCATAGAGGAACACGGACGAGTGGTAGCCTTCGGTAGCCGCCATGATGGCGTCCTAAGCGCATAGCAGCACACGGGTTCGTTAGTGTCCATCGTCGTCGCTTTGTATGGGGACGTGGGTGGGACGCCCGCATCCTTGCACGACAAGAGGCAGCCAAGTCCCCTTTACAATGGCAAAATGGCTTCGTTGCCTTGCTCTACATTGCGGAGTCTCCCCTTCCCTCACCTTGACGGTCTCCTCGTACACCGTTTGCGTTTGCGTCGCCGGGGGGTACAGGAAGTCGAACGTGTACGAGGACGGCAGCGCGGACGCCGAGTCCCGCAGCGCCGAGGAGCTGGACGACGCCGTGGAGCCGCCGCTGCGCTTCTTCTTCTCCTCGCCGTCGCTCGTGGCCACCCGCGACGGGATCTGCGCCGGGAAAATCTGCTGATAAATAGTGTTCTCGTGCCTAGATAATAGATAATAGTTTCGGTTGACAAAGTGGGGGGGTCAATCCCTCGAAGTGGGGGCCAAAAGGGGGTCGCGCACACGGCGTACCATGTCCAGGCCGCTTTGCCGCCGGCCTTGAGCTTCTCGGTGCGCGTGAAGGGGCGCAGGCGGACGCACACCTTGATGCGCTTGTCCCGGGCGGGCGCGCTGGACGACGGGGCCATGCCGACGACGCGTCCACTGCTCGCTCGAGGGGAGCGCGAATCCGATACTAAGGCCTCGGGGATCGTTCCGGGCGCCTCGGCGCTGCTACAGACGGCACAGAGAGCGCGCGCCGCGGCAACGAGGGAGCCCCGGCGACGGTACCGTCGTCCCATCCACGTCGTGGTGTGCTCCACACCACCGCAAACGAGGCAAGCGAGTCGTCAAGTGGTCGGGCGTTACACTGGTGAAGAGTTCACGGTTGTTGGTGCGGGCTCCAATACGTTCATGAATACATGTACTGCATGCATACTGTGTAGTGCGATGCTGCTGTTGCTGCGGACTGCCTGGGCGATTTTCCGCGGTTTTCGCCCCTGGTTGCTACGTTGAGACGAGTTGCGGAGCGCCACGCGTGACGTGGCGAGCGACGACGTAGCAGCGTGTGTTCGATAGGTTCCTTTTCCAGCGAACCATCGACCGCGGCAGGTGGCGATGCATTGTGGACAACCCATGGAGGTTCGTTCTCGAGGACGCGAAGCGCTGCGAGTCAGCGGGCGGGATTTGGGCGCGCGAGCCGGACACGGCCGCGGGTTCTGCGGGCGTTCGGCCCCGCCGACCGGAACTCGAGTTGCCTCTCATCGTCCGCTGCTCCAGTCGTTCGCAGGCCCGGGCAGACAGGCCGCGCCACAGTGGCACCGCCGCGAGGACCATTGTCAATGCCATTGACGCACGAAAGATTCGCCGCCGCCAGCCGAGAAGACGAAGTCTTCGAGGGTGCAGACGCATGCAATATGACGCAGTGACCGCAGGAAGATCGCCTGAACTGGGAAGGGATCCCCGAGCCCCAAAGCCAGCGGCCAAAAGTCTCAGAACTTTTCGCCGTCTCAAGATGTCTAGTCGGCGCAGAGCCGCGGTGCAGACCCACAATTGGACGGTATGAAGTGCTCGAACAAGATCACAATGACGTGGTGCACACCAAAGTCTCCGGAAAAAAATGTTGGATAACGACAAGAGCAGTCGCCATCCATGCTGGTCTCCGCGTTGGGACGTCGCCTAGTGACGCGGCCCGCGCTCGCCAGTCGCTCCTTCACCGCCAGCAGCGCAGGCCGAATGCAGATCCTCGAGACTGTCGACGCCTTCCGCCAGGCGCGCCGCGCACTGCCCGCGAACGCCACGCTGGGCCTCGTGCCCACCATGGGGGTGCGACCTTAACTAGCATAAAATACTATTATTGATAGGTAGTTACTCTTTTATCTAATGGCTCGTGTGCTGCTTTAACTGCTGCTGTTAGGGCCTCCACGACGGCCACATGTCGTTGGTGCAGCAGGCGCGCAGCTCGTGCGACTTCGTGGCCGCCAGCATCTTCGTGAACCCGGCGCAGTTCGGCCCCAACGAGGACTACTCCAAGTACCCGCGCACGTTCGAGCAGGACGTGGCGCTGCTGGAGAAGCAGGGCGTGGACTTGGTCTTCTTCCCGTCGGCCCAGGAGATGTACTCGCCGCACCACCGCTGCTACGTGGACCCCGAGGGGTTTGACGAGTTGGTGGAGGGCCAGTGCCGCAAGGGCCACTTCCGCGGCGTCGCCACGGTCATCTCCAAGCTCTTCAACATCGTGCAGCCCACGCACGCGTTCTTCGGGCAGAAGGACGCGGCGCAGGTCGTGCTCATCAAGCGCATGGTCGCGGACCTGAACATTCCGGTGCAGATTAATGCTGTGCCCATTGTCCGTGAGGCGGACGGCCTTGCACTGTCGACGCGTAACCAGTACTTGTCGCCGGTGGAGCGCAAGGCAGCTTGTGTGCTGCACCGCGGACTTGTTCATGCGCAGAACCTGTTCCAGAAGGCGAAGAAGGACGGGAAGTCGACGATCGATGCAGCTGAGCTGCGTGATGTCGTTCGCGAGGAGTACGAGCGCGAACCGCTGGTCACCGCCATCGACTACGTGTCCGTCGGTTCGAAAGAGGCGATGCAGGAGGTGTCCGAGGTCGATACGGTCGAGGGAGCTATCATTTCCGTCGCCGTCAAGCTCGGCCAGTGCCGCCTGATCGACAACATCGTTCTGTAGAGTGATGCACCATGCTAGACACCAGACCTAGAAAACACTGGTAAAAAACTAAATAATGCTTGCATTGTAGAGTGGAGTGCTGACGGGGTGCGATGAGTGGCCATCATGAAATTCGCTTCTTGGGGGCCCACGCAGTTCCTGACATGTCCAGCGAGCGTTTGCGACTGGCGGTTGCAGCACTTGAGCTCGTCTGGTTCAACACGTCCGCATCCAACGCATCCCAATCGATGTCATCTAGACTATCGTCCAGCACACCCCGACTGGTGCTTGCACTACCAGTAGGCCTCGTAGATGTCAGCGAAGTTTTACGTTCGTTCTTGTCCTGGAAAAATGGGGATGACTTGGGTGCTGGTGGCGCCTCGACAACCTCGACAGCGGAATCCAACGCCTCTAAGCTGTCCAGCACGTTGCGTGAGCGGGCTGTTTGCACAGGGGTTGGAGTTAGGTTGTTCTGTTTGTTGTAGGAGCAAAGCATTTGGTCAGTCAAGCATTTCACACCCAGCATACTCAGATAGAAATGGCTTGGTGTCGGCATCTGCAAACCTTTTCGAGGTATGTCTTGACGATGTCGATGATCGCTGCACCATACTTCTTCGCGCGAATGCGTCCGAAGCCGTCAACCTCCAGGAGCTCTGCATTTGAAACGGGAACCGAATTGGCAATCGAGGCAATACCCGCGGTCGGAATGATGTGGTACGGCATGAGGTTCTGGCTGTCACACACACTTGCACGCCAATCCTTGAGGATCTGGGCGAGTGCTTCGGCGTGATGTCCAGGAATTCTATGATTAATACAAATACCGTTGGTTCAGTACATGTACAGCTAAGACAGATTGCATAAGCCGCACAATGGCACGCACCTCCTAGAAGATATGCTCTCTGGGATGAGCGGGAACTCCGTTGTAGTTAAAGGTGGCGCGACCACCTCCACCACGTCATCATCGTACTCGTCGCTAAGCTCTTCGACCACATCCTTCGCACGCGCCTTAGTCTTCTTCTTAGTCGTTTTTCGGGTTCCGGCTGCCTTCGTCTTCTTTGTTGCAGTAGCCTTCTTGGAGGCCTTTTTCTTCGAGGTCTTGGCACTCTCCTGTGGTGCACCATCGCTAGCGGATACACGCGGCTGGTATTTTGTTTTGCATACAATACGAACTCGCTCACCACGCATGAGTCTGTTTGCGTTGATGCCCAGCGATAGGAACGTCGTCGTGAAGCCTTTCGCGTTGGTTTGATCCTGCAAAGTGCAACATCACCTTGCGAGTTAGTTGATAACGAATTTTGATTTAAGAGGGACAAAACCATGATACACTTACGACTTCGCCCAGGTACTGCCGAAGAATCATGTGATACAGAATACGCTCCACTTCACTACGAGAGTAGCGTCCTTTGCCTTTGCCGAACCCTCCGAGCTGTGAAAATTGATCTTGCTTCCACTCCCTACCCTTGACCACCATGCCAAGAAATATTTGAGCAATCTGTACGAGCGTTGTGGGATCACCACTCTGTTGGAGGCCTTTAACTACAGCAAAGCAGGACATGGGTGAGAACGAGATCCATATCATCTCTCAACAACTCGGTCACTGAAAACGTACTCATCCCTGCCAGGGCTACGCAGTCCTCGGTCACGTCAGACTTCTCGAACGTGATTCCCAACGCCTTGTTCTTGCAGTTATCGCAAGTTCCGTGGCACTGTTCGCTTGAAAAGTGTTCACCGAAATACTCCAGAAGAGATGTTCGGCGGCACTCGACTTGATTTTCACAAAATTCTGTCATGCGTCGGAGATTCTGCAGATGTACGTTACGATGTTGCATATTCTCGCGATCCTTTGTGATTAGCTTGCGTCTTCGAGTCTAATTTACACATGTCGTAGGAGTCAGAGATAATCATTCAAGCTGAACGTTGAGGACGAACACACATACCAAATCCAAAAAAGAATAGTAGAGAATGCAGTTCGCCACTTCGCCATCTCTCCCCGCACGACCAGCTTCCTGTAAAGAAGACACGTTAGCTATCATCACCCAGAAAGAGTAGCAGAAACACCGTACCTGGTAGTAGTGCGTCACAGACTGGGGAATTGTGTGGTGAATGACGTAGCGCACATCAGGCTTGTTGATCCCCATTCCAAAGGCCACCGTGGCGCAAATCAGTTTGATTTTGCCTTTGCTCCACTCATGGTGGCGATAAGCTCGGTCTTTCGGTTCCAAACCCGCATGATAGAACGAGATTTGATTTGCTTTTCGCGTGTTTTCAAACCCCAGCGCCTTGATCAGTTTTCCTGCTGTTTGTTCGCAATCCTTTTTTGATAAACTATTCACGAATATGGGAGATGCAGGTTAGTTACAGCAAACCCTAAATGCATGACACTCTTGGAATCTGTCTGCAGACCTACCAGTAGATGATTCCAGAATCGTCGATACGCTTCCGAACGTAGTCCGCTATCTCGGTCAAGAACTTGGAAGTCTTTTTGCGTACATCGTAGGTCAAGTTTGGCCTGCCAGTTGACGCGATTAGAATGTAGTGTTCCACTCCTCATCCAGGGTCACTTGCTAACGCACCGATTAAAACTTGAACGAGTGATAAAAGGGTTTCTCAGCTTCAGGTTTTTGACAATATCAGCCTCCGTTTGTGTGTTTGCTGTAGCGGTAAGAGCCATGATCGGGACCTGCACGTGTAGCACGATAACAAATGTCAGTACTTGGTACTTCGTAGTACAATAAACAAGTCGCAACAAAGTGATGACGCACGGATGGGAATTTTGTTCGAAGCGTCCCCAGGTTCATATAGTCTTTCCGGAAATCGTGACCCCACTGACTAATGCAGTGTGCTTCATCGACCACAAATCGAGCCAATAAACCACGCTTTTCAAGCGAGTCAAACAAGTTGTTGAGCATCCCGCTTGAAGCAATCTTCTCGGGGGTCACATATAGCATTTTGATCGTAATGTGATTGGAAAAGAGCTCCGAGATAATTGGTCGTTGCTCCGTTTCGTAGTCTTGGTCGCCTTTCAGATTCGCAACGCCCACATCCAGAGCCTCTAGCTGTTGAACTTGATCTTGGATTAGCGATACCAAAGGAGAAATGACGATCGTGACACCATCATCAATGCAGGCTGGTAGCTGAAAACAAAGACTTTTGCCGCCTCCCGTGGGCATCAGCACGAAGACATCGCGTCCACTGAAAGCTTCCATGACTGTGCGTTCCTGGTTGGGTCGAAATGCGTTGTGGCCAAAAACGTCGCGAAGCACTCGCTTGGCACGCTGCATCTTGGAGTTTACGCTTGGATCGCTGGAGACACAAGGCTGATCAACTAAGCGCGTGTGAGTCTGTTGAACTCCGACGGGATAACTTTCGCCGCCTGAACCTGATTCGGCGTCCACCCAGGAATGAAATCCGCACGTGCTGCATCGATAATATAGTCGGTTAGCGTTTGATCCGTACTGCACTCGGGCTTCCGCGGTTGCCATTCCACAACCACACGTCGGATTCTTGCTGGACGAATCCACTCCGCTGCTGTAAGTTGGCGGCATTTGCGCCAGCCGAGGCGGGGCTTGTACAGGCGAAACATTACGACTGAGTGGAGATGCCTTGGCTGTACCTTTGAGCTCCCTGTATCGCCTGCTCAACACCTCCAGTTCCCGTTCCAGCTCTGTGCGGCGTTTCTGCATGAAATCCGGCACGTCTCCCTCCAGCGACGCATCATCACACTCTTCGCGAACTTTGCGGAGATTCTCCCGCGTCTGTTTAATCGACTGGCGCAGATCTTCAGCCATCATAGCGCTCACTGTCTCCTGAGAACCACTAGTTTGCGTAGAAGGAGGCGAAATAAAGCTCTCCTCCGACATCGGTGACATACGCGGAGCAGCTCGACGCTTCTGCTGCTGCGCGCGCTGGTGATTCGCAACCAGAGCATCCACATCCACGTCTTCAAACAAACTATCTGCGTCATCGTCCACGCCTGTAAACGACGTCTGCTGCACTGCAAAACCTGCTCCGCTGTTCTGATATCCTGTGTAAGGCCGACTCACCATCGGAGGCGACGGCGACGGCGGCGGCGTGGTCGTTTGTGTCAAATCCACAACGTCACTCGCCGCTGCTGCAGACTGGAAGCGCGCTCTCATCGACGCATACCGCGCTGTATCTCTCCCTCCAGCTGTAGACCTATCTCCACTCTGCCTCGACTGCTCTACAGAGGCTGAAACTGGCGCTGTATTGATCATCGGGATCGTCCCCAGCGCGATCCTGGGCGTCGGAACCACCTTCAGCTTCGTGGAGGCCTTGGATCTCGCCCGTAAAGCCTGGAACTTCTGCAGCGCATCTTGGCCTCGCTGAATGGTCTCCAGACAGTTCTCTTTATCTGCTGCTGCTGCTCCGTTGTCGGCGCTGCAGAAAAGTCCACAAATGGGTACACAATAACACACCATAAGTTAGGCCTCCTGACGCCTCCAGCCAACGCAACAGCGCTCTAGAGACGAAGAGTGACGCTCACGCTTGTTTCCTGGCCGCGCGACTGTCGAGATACGCGCCGATGACGTGGGAATTAAGGCACTGCTGCAGCGCGTTCTTCGGGGCCTGAGTACGGCGTTTGGCGGGGAATTGCACGGCGTGTAGAGACAGTTAGAGCGTGGGAGGGACATCAGTGGATGGCGCTTCGTCTTGGGTATGCGAACGTTACCTTCTCGGCCCACGCAAGCTGCTCCTTGAGGTTGAACTGCGGCGCGCGCTCCTCGCCCACCGGCGCTTTCCCGCGCATGTTCGAATGCGGAATAGGAGTGATGGTACTGGTGCAACCTTTTGAACAATAGTGACGCCTCGCTTGAGTGACGAACGTCATACTAGGTACAGTACAGTCATGCCAGAAACGTATCAATTGTTTCTGCTACGGTCGTGGGTTGATAATTTATCTGAACCATTTTTCGTAAGGCGAGGAGTGATGGTGACTTACTTGTCACGGCCACATCGCGGCAAGGGAAGCGTCAAACGCAGCACCGCACGAGAGAAACAGGAAATCACCTGGCGCTTTCATCACTGAGAAGTTTTTTTGTATTGTTTTTCGTGAGTTGTAATTCATTTTGGTGAACATATTCTGCTACCTTATTGGCGATGAACTGTTGTTGGAGATTCCCATTTTGAAAGAAACGCAAAATAAATGTGTGTCCTAGCAAGAAAAGCTCGTTAAACTTCCGCTCCAGTTCAAAAACAGCTTGGGTCAAGCCCTCAACTCCGCTTTAGGATATGATTCATCAGAAGACCCGTCGATTAGCTGGCCAATAATCCAGCCTACGTCAAAATAAGCCTCAAGTGCTTTGATATCCATCGCTCACCTCTGGGAATAGTGCTCACTGTGTCAAGTCGAGATGCTGACGGGGAGACTAGGACACTTGAGATGAGAGCCCTATCCTCACTGGAACACTGGATCCTATTCTACGAGCGTTTCCCGTGATTTAAAATCTTAGTTCGAGAAGTACTTTATCCATGGGTCATTCATTTACAGAAGGACGGTTTTACCCATCGCGCATCCCAATTTCAGCCGTATAAATGAAGGAAAGGAGGAAGCCACACTTGCGAAGTTGACGACATCAAACCATAATTGCGAGATCGACGACATCAAATTCATTCTAGCGTCTGAAAATTGCCGTATATACATTTGGAAAGGCAAACCACAACTAGCATGATTTCAGTGCATGGGTGTCCAACCAGTAGCGTACAGTTAGGAAGACACTCGCAACGCTTTCAGCCCCTCGACAACTCCATTCATCTCGCGTCGTTTGCTCGGATCATACCGGCACATCCGCTCCACCAGAGCGTAAGCATCTTCACTGCAGCTTTTAGGGCGCTCTGGAATGCATTTCTTTCTTACCACGAAATATTTCACCACTGAATCGAGCGTCATGCCCCACGGGTACTTGCCGCTCACTGCCTCGATGATACACATGCCGAACGAGTAAATATCCGACGCGAACGTTGCCTTCTCTCCCCATAGCACCTCTGGAGCCTTCCAGCGGATAGCGCCAATCCAAACTTTACACTTGTTCTCCAACTCTGGCTCGAGTTCTTCATTGTCGACGGTATCCGCTGACTCTGCCGTGCTTAACCCAAAGTCTGTTAATCTAGCTTGACCGTCGCTACCGACAAGAATATTGTTGCACTTCAAGTCTCCGTGAACGATGCGCTTCACATGCAGGTATCGAAGACCCAACGCCGTCTCGTACAGCTTCTCCCACACCTCGTCTGAGCGTTCTCTCAAATAATGGTCCAGTTGCCCGCCCCCAGCGTACTCGCACACGAAGAACGGTCGCTGGATATGGCATGCTCCATATAAACGCACCACGTTTGGGTGATACAGAGCTTCACTTCATTCAGGAACGCAGCTTCGTCTTCTTCGCTCCTCAGTTTCACCTTCTTCACCACGATCCGGGATCGGTTCCATCGGCCGTGATACACTTTGCCGAATGCCCCTCGACTGAATTCATCGAACTTGTCAAATGTAACCTCGTCCGCAGGAATGAACCAGTTTGGGTTTATGGACATCGACATTGAAGCGATTGTAGCCTTGGCATGCGTAAAGTCAGCCACTTTGCTAGTCGCGTAGCTTGTTGGATGCTTGCTCAGCTCAAAACGTAGATACGTCAGAGCTTCTTCTCGCTCCTGGTCATCGCCCACGTCCTCGAAGAGAGTGAGTAAATCCTCCAGCCTTTCCAAGATCTCGTGTTGTTGTCGTCGGCGCTGTTACTCCCACCGATCTCTCCATTGATGAACTTCCGGTGCCCGGGACAGGTTCGCTGCATCAATGAACACGTCAATGTCGTTGTGCACAGAGAAGGTATCGTCGGCTCTCTGTCGGCTTCTGCAAAGCGCGCAGCTTGCGCTGAGCCTACCGCACTCGTGGTTTTGAGCCTCTAATGAAAGTAACGAACAATCTCACTGTATCGCTGGGCAACCTCCATAGCTGGCAGCCCAGACTGAGCTTCCAGCTGGTTGAAAGTGTCCACCAAACGATCGTATACAGCTCCGTTCATTTGATCGATCGTCATGGAGCCTCCACACATTGCACCAATTTGTGTGAGGAGTTGCGATACTGTTGAATCAGCAACGTGGAGATCACCAATATCGGGCCAACTGAGCAGTCTAGCATACTCGTCGTCCGTGAAGTAGCCTTTTGTGAACGCCTCCAGTTCTCGGGCAACATCTGCGATGGAAGGGCGATCAGTGAGGTCATAGGAGCACATTCTCTCGACCAAGCGCCACTGGGTAGTGGTAATACTGTCAGGCTTCGCTGGGAGCTCTCCAGCTAGAATCGTATCATCAATCTCATTGAATTTGTACAGCTCCCACAATGTCCAGTTGGAGATTGCTTCTGCAAGTATTAATCCGAAAGCGTACACGTCAGATTCGAACGAAGGGGGCACCCCAGACAGTGTTTCGGGGGTCGAATAAAACCCAGTGGCATCGAACACGTGGAGCTTTGCGGCTCCGTTGAAAGCTACAACGATGCTCCGATCGCAAAGGGTTCCATGGACAATGTTACGCTCGTGTAAGTACTGCAGCCCCAGAGCTGCTTGATGCAGCTTTTCCCAAATATCGTCGAGCGTGATGATACTGTCCCCCGATTGCTGGTACTCCGAGAGTGACTGATGAATAGCGCGTTCGTAGACGAAATACGGTTCCTCCTCGCTGTGGCAGAAGCCGTACAACTTCACGATGTGAGGGTGATTCAGCCGTGACCACTCGCTGAGAGCTTCCACAAAGTACTTGGTAATCCGGTCGCGCTTTCTCAGTTTCACTGCGATCGGCGCGTCGATCCAGGATCCGTTCGACGTGTCGTCCACTTTTGCCTCATTTGCGTCGAAACAGACTTCGTTTGGATCAAGCAAATACTCTTCGGACGGATCCAGCTCAGCACTTGTCAGTCTCTCCAAGGTCGCGTCCTCTGCGTCGAGATCTCTCAAATAATTGATCACATTCTCATGTCCGCGTTTTCGCGCGAGATCCTCGGCTGTCTCTCCTGAAAGCGTCTCGGCATCCAGTTGGGCGCGATTTACAACCAACATCTCAACAACTGAGGCGTGTCCTTCTGCTGCTGCACTGTGCAAAGGCGTCCACCCACGCTTATCAGATTGGTGAACGTCCGCTTCGAGATCCAGCAGCAGCTCTACCACTTCCGCATGGCAGTCTTGGGCAGAAAGATGCAGTGCGGTTTGTCCAGCAAGGTTTGCATCACTGATATCAATCCCTCCTGCCTCGAGAAGATG
This sequence comes from Phytophthora pluvialis, assembly GCA_001314425.1. NCBI lineage: Eukaryota > Oomycota > Peronosporomycetes > Peronosporales > Peronosporaceae > Phytophthora > Phytophthora pluvialis. Next base: position 7,001 of record LGTU01000624.1, on the reverse strand, counting down.
TTTCAACGTATCGAGAAACCCGCGTCGGCATGCGTCAAGGACAGGTGTCATACCGAATTTATCCACCTGATGGACGTCTACTCCAAGATTTAGCAGAAACTCAATCGAGTCGAGAGCTGCGTTAGTTGCTGCTTCGTGCAGTGCGTTTCGTCCGTGAAGTGAGCATCCACCCCAGCGTCAATCAGGTGCTGTACGAGGTCAAGCTGCTCCGTCTTCACAGCCTCGAAAAAAGCACGAGATAATTCGGCCATGGGCGGCTCCTCCTGGAAGCCCCCATTAACGAAAAGAATCGCTATTTCGACGTTCCGAGCAACGATAGCGTAGTGCAGCGCTGTACGACCTTTCTTGTCTGAGTCGAAAGGCTGAAGACCGTTGTCCATGAGAAATTGCACCAAGTCCACGTTCTCTCTAGTAGTTCCAGCAGCAAAATGCAGCGCTGTCTGGGCAGTTCTGCTCCTCGTACTCTCAATTAACCGAGCACCGCGCTCCACGAGCCACTGAACGGGTAGGGAATTCCCCCCTCTTGCAGCATATTCCACTGCTGAGCAGCCCTGTTCATCGGTATCGTTCACCCCCGCGCCGCTTTCAACGAGCCATTCCATGGGCAACTCTCTGCAGCAGTCGACAACGCGTTCGCCTCCTTCACCAAGTCGCTCACTGGGACGTCCAGCTCTGCTTTTCCTTTTGCACACAACCATACAACTTGGTTCAGAAGCCCCATCTTGGAAGCGTGGACGAGAGCTTCAATAAGGAATCCATAGTGACTCCTGTCGACTCGAATCCTCGCGAACATGCGCTGGAGGAGCCCCAGGGAGTGCGCGCAAGCAGCGGAAAGCTCGAACTGCGACGAGTCATCCAAGAACGCGTCAATCCGTCTCGTGACCGACGTCTGCGCCACCAAGTGCGGGATTTCTCGACATACGACCTCAACGCTCGTCAGTAAAGGGAATTCAGCTTCTTGACTTTCCCCGGAGGTCATCGCACTTTGGTCTCACTTCCAATTGTGCGGCTCTGCGGCATCCATACCACAATTCCCACCATTTGCAGGCAAGCTTTATGCACGCACAGCTTGGCCCCGAAGAGTATTATAGTCTATAATACTCTTACAGATGTCGGAAAAATATATATTGGTCCATACGCCATTTCCCGATAGAGAGCACCCCTCTTTGTCGTTGTGCTAATATTTCCGAACTCGATACATGCACATTTAGCTAACTAACTTTGAGCAACGATGGGCTTCCGTGCCAACATGGAGCCTACAAGTATGTTTGAAGTACTAGAATGTGTACTTGAAGTGTTTAAATTGATGTCGGACTCGACGTAGCGACCAACTCTAAGGAAATCGAACTGTTGCTTATACTGCATTCGCTTGCTGGGCGGCAGACGTGAGGTAAAGCGGCTCCATGTAGCCACAGTCGCCGCGATCCCCTTCGCCACCAAAGCCGTCGCTGCTGGTGAATCCGTACGAGCAACGACACACGCCCGTGAGGTGGTTGCAGTTACCGCGGTTCGAGCAGACCACCTCTTCTTTGGTCCCTTGTACAGAACCCCCGACTCCATCCACGCTGATAGTCAGCGTCAAGGCTCCGTCGAGAATCCATCGCAGCGGAGGCAGATCCCCAAAGTTTGTCAGGGACTCGATGCGCATCGTGTTGGACCCCGCAGCGTCACACGCCGGTGAGCCCGTGACTCCGTTGGTGTCGGTGCTGTACGTCACTGACACCTTCCCCATTGTCGTCAAAGCTTCTAACGCACTTGCTAGTGAAACAGCAGGCACGTTGAACGGGAGCTGGGGCGTCGCTGCGTCTCGGAACTTGAGTGTGAAGAAGCCCGAGCTGCCCTTGCACACCAGCATCTGCACCTCGTTCCGCTGTTGCAGCGTCATCGGGTCGTCTCCAGTCGGGCACGACCGCAACGAGCAGTCATGGCCTTCCCAGCCGGGGCTACACAGACAGCCCTGCATCATATCGTAGTCCCAAGTCTCCTTCTTGTTGGGGACGGCACCGTACGTCCAGCTCATCGTCTCTCCGTTGAACGTCGCTCTTTTCGCCAACTGCTCCATCGTGTAGCACATTCCGTGACCGCTGCAATCGTTCGGACAGAGCACTACCACCAAAATCATCAGACAACACAGCACAGTTAGACACGAGTACGTTGTTGGTAACCTTGATAACGATGAACGTACTTCGGTTGCAAGCAGCGCCAGTGAAGCCAGCGAAGCAGAGGCAGTCTCCCTTTGTTCGATCGCACTCACCAGCATTCGAACACTCGACCAAAGCGTGTGCGGTATCAGCAGTATCCGTGGGTTGATCGAACCATGACCGGCCTTTAGGACAGACCCTTTCGTTGCAATCACCACCAGTGAAGCCTTCGTTGCAGATGCAGTCGTACGTCGGGGGTCCACGACACGTGCCTCGACCACTACAAGCGATTTCTCCGGGACAAGCCGTGACAGCGCCACTAACGAATCCGCAGTCGCCACGCTGACCAATGCCTCCGTTCCCGTCACTCGAGAAATAGTTCGGGTAGCAAGAGCAGACGCCCGAGCCGGGATCGCACACGCCTCGCCTTGAACACGGGAGGCTCTCCTTGGTCCCCTCTGTGACTGTCGTGATGGTGAGTGCAGGCTTAACTGAAGGTGTCGAGTGCACGAGCCCCGCCGGGTTACCGTAAATGTTCGGTAAGCTACACACAGACGACCAGAGCACGAGTTGTGAGCCAAAGGCAAAACGAGATGAGGCTGGAAGAGAGCGACCACGTACTTTCCGAAATCTTGCGTGAACTCAATGCTGATGTCGTTTCCGATCGTCGTGCAGGCCGTAAGCGTGATGCCACCAAAGGTGACAGTAGCTGCAGTCACGGAAGGCAAAGCCACAAACTTGGCCCGCACGGTCTTGGTAGTATCGTCGGCGAAGATTGGTTCGGTCGTATATCCCGCGAACGTAAGTGTGAAGCTGCCGGACTAGTAGATCACAACAAAAACCCGTTAGAATGTTGTGGTAAGCCAGCCCAACGAGAGCGATTGATAGCGAAATAGCAAGCTCGCTTACGGTGGCTTTGCAGTTAATACGCTGCTTTTCGTTCCGTTGAATGCCCCTCGGGTCTAGCAAAGTGCCGGTGAGTGGGTCGTCGCCTACAGGACACAGTCCTGTGCGTTGAACAGTGAGAGATGGCAAACAAGCTTAGCACTTTGACAGGCAGAACGGTCAAGTAACTGCATTCAGCCGTACTCTCCCTGCAGTTTGCGGCCGTGTAACCTGCATCGCAGACACAGCCGTAGATCTTGTTGGCGTCCCAGTTGTTCTCGTACGGGTAAATCGTTCCGCGTCCAGGATCCTGCATCAACGCGTACTTGGCCATCGACTTGCAGCTCCCGTGGCCATTGCAAGAGCAAGTCACTGGCACAAAAATGTAGTCCTTCATGCTAAGTAACCTACCAATTGATCTCAAGCAAGCGTCGCCCACGTACTTCGCTCGCAGGCAGCTCCAGTAAACCCAGTGTCGCACGTGCAGGTGCCCGTGTCAAGTTCACACTCGCCACGGTTTGAACACGGAGCTGCATTGTGTCCATCGTCAGTTCCGGTGACCGCATCCGCCCAAGCTTTGCCTACCGGACAGCTTGCTAGTAGAAGGAAAAAAAAAAAAACTACAACGCATCAGAGCAAAGTCGCAGGTGCATACCATGGAACGCACTGCAGAACTCGACGCACCGATGGAGCAGTCCGGACCGGACCAACCGTTCGGACACGTGCACAAGCCCTGCGCTAGACAGAGCCCACGACTGGAGCAGTAGTTCGGGCACGTGTAGCCATGTGTGACTCGTAGCAGGCTTGACCACAACAACCACGATACTGTGATCAAGCCGAGCGGCCGAGAGCTGCAGACCTGGGGAGGCTTCATCAAGCGACGAATGGGTAACACAAATCTTACGGATCGGGGCCGCGTAACTCCTGGCAAGCAAAAGCGTCGGCGGTCGCCACTGTAAATTTAGTCGGTACGGAGGACACCTCGCCGCCGAGTTCTCCTCTTTCTCTCTCTTCACCTGACAGCTCCTATAGAGCATCTAACAGCGAGCGAGGCCCATGACCTCCTTCACGTCCTTCATCGTGACGGCAGCCAGCTCGGAGGCTTGTGCTGCACCGCTCGCCAGCACCTGGTCGATGTACTCCTGGTCCGCCTCGTACTGCTTGATGCGCTCTCCGATGGGGCAAATCCTGCGGACACAAAAGGAGAAGCTACAGTTTAGCAACGCATGTCCATCAACAGACGCAGCTTCCACGTACTTGGCAATAACGGCGTCGGCGACGCTGTCCTTGAAGGCGCCAGTGCCGTAGTCAGCGTACTGCGCCTCGAGCTGCGCGACGCTCTGGCCTGTAACAGCGTTGGCGATGTCCAACAAATTGGAGACGCCCGGTCGCTCCTCGCGGTCGTAGTAGATGCCGCCGATCGCATCCGTCGTGGCCTTGCGCACCTTCTTGCGGATGGCGTCGGCCGTGTCCGTGAGCTCGACGCGACTGAGCGTCGACGTGTCGCTCTTGCTCATTTTCTTGGTCGGGTCGCGCAGACTCATGATGCGCGCGAGCGACTTCCTCTGCGCGCCGGAGAGCGTCGTGGCGGCCTCCTCCTCCCCCACCGGGAAGGGCTTGGGCAGCACTTCCTTGTCCCCGGGGCGGTTGGATCCGAAGCGGTCGTTAAACGTGGTGGCGATCATGCGCGTGAGCTCCAAGTGCTGCTGCTGGTCTTCGCCCACGGGCACGTGCGTCGCGCGGTACAGCAGAATGTCGGCGGCCATGAGCACGGGGTACGCCAGCAAGCCCAGCGAGCTCTCGGTCTTGGCCGCCTTCTGCTTGAACTGCGTCATGCGCTGCAGCCAGCCGAGCGGCGTGATGCAGCTCAGCAGCCACGCGAGCTCGGCGTGCGCGGCCACGTCGGACTGGCGGAACAGAATGTTGCGACTCGGGTCCAGCCCGGACCCGAGCAGCGCCGCCACCATGGAGCGCACCTGGCCGGGCATGCGCTGTGCGTCGAAGGGCACGGTGAGCGCATGCAGGTCCACGACCGAGTACAGTCGCGTGGGGGGTGCGTCACCCGAATAAGACGACGACGTTGAAGTTGGTGACGTCGCCGCGTCCCTTTCTGAAGACCCATCCTCCTTCAGCAGCGATGATGACGTCGGGCGTGGCTCCTGCAGCGCCACCCACTTGGCGATGGCGCCGCAGTAGTTGCCCAGGTGGGGCGTCCCCGTTGGCTGGATGCCCGAGAACACGCGCGGCCCGTCGATCGGAGAGGAGGCGCTGGCGCTGGACGAGGCGCAGCGGCGGCGGGTAACGGCGCGCGGAGAAGACGCGCGACGCGACAGTCGAGCGGCCAGCGCGCGGGGCGGTCGCCAGAGCTGCGACGCCATGGCGACGGCGAGGGCAATGGCAAATGAAACGGTCTCTGATTGGCGGCTGCGAGGGGACTTTCGTGAGGAATACTATGCTGAATGGAAGGTTGAACTAGTCGCACGCTGTCATAAGCGGAAGTTCCTGTCAACTCGTCCTCGGTAGCTAAGCTGCAGCTGCAGACCCCCGACTGGCCTCTGCAGTTTCTCCGATGTCGGTATCAAGACGAGCTTCAAGCTGATACGTGCCCCGCATGACTTGCACTACTTCGTCTACAAGATCGAGGACGATACCAGAATTTGGCCGATAAGCTCATCCAGATCCCGAATCATTGATAATGACTGTCAAGGACCAAGATCGGCTGCACTAGGGTATTAATTAGACTTGTGCGTACTATGCGAGGTGAGACGGTAGCAAAATCTCGGGGCTAGCACGTTTACTTTCAAACCTTCACAGGCCGGTCCATCTTGCACTGTAGTCCACAACTCGAAAGGTGCTCTGCGTCATCATGTCCACTCGACTATTTACAATTTGTCTCCTCCTGCACAAGAAGGCGGCGAGGATGCCGAGTCAAGATCGCCATCGATAGTCAATTTTGGATGGAGGTGTTCGCTAATTTCCCTAGGAGAAATCCAGTTTACTTGCCTGTCGTGCTGCAAGAGCTATTGGCTCCTTAAAGGATGTGTACTTTGCTGTAATAGTGCGGCAAAAGCTACTGTAGTTTCCAATATTGTGTTTTATTATTGTATCTGAGATGGATAGGGTGTCGCGGCGAGTTCTCACGGACAGGTGGTTCGCGAGCAGCTCTGCGTGGAAACTTCAAGCATCCAATTCGATAGTAGATATTAACACCAAAACGAATGCTTGCATCGACCAGTGTGGTTGCCAATCTTAGCGATGATCACTCTCATTCATCTGAACGGTGGTCAACACGGTAAAGGCGATGGTGGGCCGATGTCACTTAGTTCGTGTAGCTGAACAAAGCAGGCATGTTGGCTCGATTCGCGGACGCCAATAGCGCTAGAACTCCGAGCATGGAAACCAGGGTTGGGGAAATGTAATTATTGTAACAATGTACTGGGATTTTTAAATTTAATCATTAATTTTGGCGCTGGCAATTCACTTTTGAACTGAACCTCAATTTTTACAGCGACAGACATATAACACTTGTGTACATGACGGTATTGCAACTCTTCGCTTTGACCTCCAGTCATTCTGTAGCTCTAACAAACTCCATCCAAGTCCCAGGACACTCTCACGAAAACCCACAGCAGCTCTGCTCATTCTCCAATACGCCATGACCCTCGAAACCCGTCTTCTTGTCCGCACCCTCACGACTCTGGAATCGCCAGGGCTGTACTGCTGCAACAGCTGTTCCAAGATCGTTAAGTTGGCCAACGGCTATACCAACGTGCTCAACCACCTCAAGCGCTACCACCCGACCTACGAGTTCGACGCCGAAGCTGCTCTTCGGACGCCGAACCTGCATTCTCATCGCCTGGTCGACCAGGCCACGACTGACACGTTCCGTTGGATTGAGTGGATCGTCATGGATTGCCTCCCCTTAAGCTTTTGCGAGCGTGAGCTGGTCCGTCGCAACACCAAGCTTCCTCGCGT
>LGTU01000623.1:0-23401 GCA_001314425.1 Phytophthora pluvialis | reverse complement strand
CAACTCTCAACTCGCCCTACAAGCCGAGATATTGAAAAGTGTATGCCCCAAAATGGGGGGTCCTAATGATTTGGCGCGCACGGTAGTGTCACACATACGTGCCTATTTTAGATAATGGGAGTGCGCAACGAACGTGACATCTCGCTCCCGTAGTTAAGGGCCGAAAAAGGGAACCTGTAATTATATATATGATAGCCAGGGATGTTGGAGATCGACTATACACCTCGTTACCCTCGCCGACCCAACTTCACCTTCACGTACGTTCCGACCACACAAGAGATACCATTGCCGCCCGTTCATCGTTATGAGCTGGCGATACCGTTAGGGTGCTCCGTAGACATGTTTGTCATTTTACTACGTCAGCTCAACCCCCTCCCGTTCGCATGTAGCACACCATTGGAATGCAGTCCGTGATCGTACGACCTTGGAACGACCACAGCATTTTGAGAAGCAGACACGACTTGTATGCCTTCCATATTGATGGCGTTGAGATAGACGGCGTCATAGGCTATGGCCCATAGTACCCCGGAAGTCACCAGTGTATTATGCATTATAGTCGCGGCTACAAATTTTGACCTCCCCACCCTGTCGTGTTGTGAATGAAACCAGTTGTTCTCTTTCCAAGAAACGTGAAGTCAGCCGCCTGTGCCGGTGCCAGCAAGTCGATCTACTTGCGCGGCGTCAGGTCTTAAAGCATTCTTCCAGGATATTTGTGTCGAGATGGCGCAGCTGCAGGGGTCGAGTTGACTTTCGCTTCGAGTCGGCACCCACAGTTTTACGCTCTGCAGGTTTATTACTGTGCACAGATACGTCGTGTGATATTCGCAGTGTTTCGATTCTCGCTGGGAGTATAATAGATTGCGAAATAGTATGCACGTGCCCTGACAAGTACGAGGTTGGAGTAAGGTACAGGGTCATGCACTCTTCGAGCGAAGCCACTCGAAGCGGAGGCTGCAATCGGCCGCTAAAAAGCCACAACAACAAACGGTTATGTCCTCAATCAAATTTCGCTGAATCTCACGAAGATGAAAGAGCTCATATCCTAAAGAGGCAACATTTTTATTTTATTATTTTATTTTATGGTACGGAGAAGATTGTACTCAACGAGAACATGTTTCACCCGGGTATTATATACATGGACCACATTCGGTAAGCCTGCCTTGTATATGATGGAAATGAGCGGAACAACGTACTCGATGTATTCGACACGCGCAAGTGTACTCGAGTAGAATAATTGTGAGACAGCGGGGTGAGTATACAGACCAATATGACTCAGGTAGTCTCGCAGTAGTAATGGAAACTCTCAAGACGCTCAATGGAGTAATCACCCTGACGACTCACTTGGTGTTCGTTCCATCTCTCTTCGAAAGGATGCAATTGTGAACTTCTTGTGGTGGGTACTGCGCCGACATCTTTTATTCGTTATTTCTTGTCGAAACCACGGACTTCCGATGACTTCATCGTTGCTGACCAACGCGCGAAGAGATGAGTTGTTGTGTGTTGCTTTCTGCCTTTCGTTGGGCTCAGTCGTAAACGTACTAAGAATGGCCTGCATTGGCGACAGAACAAACTATTTGAGCTGACACGCTACGATACCTCGCATGACAACTACCAAATGGATTCTCGATTCTAGAGCATGGCGTATGCCCTCTGTTGGTTGTCTTCTCGAAGGTCCAGTTGGTCTCCTGCATTTATTTTCAACTCGATTTAGAAAATACCACGCGCTCCATGCATGTTCCTCGCTACTACTGACGAACATTTATCCGGCGATGTGAGCACCGTGCGGAGCCTTTGTTGCCTTGGTTTTTTTTAACCATGTCACCCACGATGTCCGCTATAATAACTCGGCACTCGTTATTTAGCCCGAATGGGTCCCATAAAAGCTCCATTTTATACGTATAGTCCGAGTNACTCCTGGACAGTGTTGCCAAGACTGCGTGAATGTTCCTTTTATGCATAGTTATCGTATACGCATGTATAGCTGATAAGCCATTCGGGCATAATACTCACTCTCTAATAACTTAGCGGTACTGTGACGCCTATTTCTCCGCTTGCAGCTTCAATCAAAGTGAAGGTACCGCCGAGTGCATCGCCTCGATTGCGGCTCACCATCTTATTTTGCGGTGCCGGGCGTGCGCAGCACGCGTCGCCGGTGTCAAGTTTTCACGTCGTCGCGTGAGTTAGGCAATGGCACTCTCATATCCTCGGCAATAACGAGACACATGTACAGCACCTGACTCGAACCAAATGAAATGCTGCACCCTAACACCAGACAATCCAAGCTAGGCAAAGCAACGTGGAGCGGGATCAATTCAACGGAGCCTCGGACCGAGGAGTCCTCGTGTCAGACAAAAGCGGCTGGGTGGCTGCCGTAGATGCGTCTCCTTTCTGCAGCATCACAGCCTGCGAAGTACAGGCACGCACTCTAGATGCTGGCGCTACGCCGGACCCTCTCACGAGTTCACTTTTCAATTGGTCACCTCCAGACGACATCGATCTCTTGACGTTTGCACCTGCACGATGGCAAGTCCAGCTAACAAACTCGACGTGTTGTCGCCCATGGCAGCTGGCATCTCTCCAAAGGGGTTTGAGCCCATGAAGACTCCCGACATCGAAGGCGGCGCCCTGCGTGCTGGTGGCGCCATCAACGTCTGGAGCCGCGAGTACATCGGTATCGTCGTGCAGTACGCGGCTGTAGGTATGATCTACGGCACGCTGCCAGGCACCGTGTACCCGTTCCTGTTTAACTACCTGAACATGGAAAGCACCCAGGTGGTGTCGGCCACCGTGCTGCTCAATCTGCCGTGGTCGTTCAAGCTCTTCTACGGCATCATCACGGACTGTGTGCCGATCATGGGTTACCGTCGTCGTCCGTTCATGATCATCGGCTGGACGTTGTGTTTCATCATGCTGCTGGTCATGGCGTGTATGAAGGCCGGAGACCCGTACTACCCGGACTACGCCTACGCTTCGATGAACGTCACCTCCTTGTCGCCTGAGATTGTCGCCACCTTCAACACGGACGCCCCCTCCACTGGCAGCAAGTTCATCGTGCTCATGATGATTGCCGCCATTGGTTACGTTGGTGCCGATGTGGCAGCTGATGCCATGATGGTTGAAGTTGCCCAGCGCGAGCCCGAGGCCACGCGTGGTTACACGCAGACCACGATCTACATGGTGCGCACGGTGTTCGTGACCATTTCCAGCATCCTGACTGGTTTTGCGTTCAACGGGGCTCACTACGGCGGTGACTTCGACGTCTCGCTGAGCTTCCCTCAGCTCATGATCATCCTGACGGTCGTCTGTCTGCCGGTTATGCCTCTTACATGGTTCTTCATCAAGGAGGAGAAGCACGAGGGTATGGTGTTCAGCACGTACCTGAAGGAGCTTTGGGTTCTCGTTCAGACGCGTCCGATGTACCAGGTCATTGCGTACAAGTTTTTCTCGGGCATCTTCGAGAGCTTCACGATCACTTCGTCTTCAGCCATGCAGGCCTACTGGGCTGGTGTGACGCCGCTGAACGAGAAGATCCTGGCCATCATCGGCAACGGTATCTTCGCACTCACGCTGTACTTGACGGGCAAGTACGGTCTTCACTGGAACTGGCGGTGGATGCACGCCACGATGATCGTCGCGGTGACTGTGCTGGACGCTATTGTGACGCTTCTCACGACGTGGGATGTCGTTCGTAACCAGTGGTTCTGGCTCGGTGTCCCTGTCGTGGAGAACCTCCCTAGCGGCATGGCGTTTGTGATCGGCACGTACGTGGTCGTGGAGCTGGCCGAGGACGGCAACGAGGGTGCCGTGTACGGCCTAATTGGCTCGGTCGCCAACCTCGCCACCCCGTTCGCCAGCACCATCACCAAGAACGTGGACAGCTCCTTTGATGTGGCCAACGCCGACATCGCCAGTGACACCACGCACGTGCGCTGGGAGGTGACGTACATCCTCATCATCCGCTACGCCATGAACCTGGCCGGCCTGCTCTTCCTGCCGCTGCTTCCCAAGCAGAAGGCCGAGACCAACGAGCTCAAGCGCAACGGAGGCTCCAGCCGCATCCTGGGCTTCGTGATGCTGGCCTACTTCGCCTTCGCCCTCGTGTACTCCACCATGGTCAACATCATGTCCATCTTCCCGTCCACCTCTTGCCTGCGTATCGCCGGCGGAACCGGCTGCTAACCGACAAAGCAAAACATTAAACTCTGTGATCCATTTTTCAGAGTTGGAATGCCAACGTATTGTTAAAACGTGCCAACACCTTCAACGTCACTCAACATGTCACTCCTTCGAGGGAACCGTGAGTGACGGTCTTCAGTTGTTGCCTGCTCACTTGTCAGTCTTCCGCCCAGTGCGCACTCGCCTCCGTCGCCCCCAGCAGTGCCCATGGCCGCCAAGTCGTCGTCCTTTGCAGCTCCTTCCGCTCGACTTTCCGACGAATTGCGTCGCTTCTTGGATTCTCTGGAGCGCAGCAGCCAGGCCGCCAACGCGGCCGTGCACATGCGCAAGGGGCGTCGCCAGCTCGAGGCTTTCATCCAGCAGCAACATGGCCGCGCGAGGACCTTTGAACAGGTGCTGGAGAAGGAGTCGCCGCAGTGGAGAGAGCACGTGGACAAGGCTGAGGAGGATGCAGACGTGAGAGTGCAGCAGCGCCACGTGCTGCCGGAGCTGCTGCCAGGTCTGCAGGCCGTGTACGACATCAAGGTGGGGAGACCGGGAAGACCCGATGACGCGGTGTACCTCAAGTCTCCGTACGCCAGGGAGTGGCTGCCACGAGGCAACTGCATCGCAGAGTGGGAGACAGAGGATGGGACGTACTTGTTCCCGCTCGTTCGTGGCTACAGGAAGTTTACAGGCCAAGAGGACGACGGAGAGCTCAAGAAACACACTGAAAACGAAGAAGAGGAGCTGTCCAAGTTCTTTACCAAGCCACAGGCGCAGAGCAAGTGGGTGATCTCGACGACCAAGGAGAACGGAGAGGCTGGACACTTGGCAGTACTCAAGCGCAGCGACGGCGAGTTCGTCTACGTGCTTGGGTCGAAGAACACTCATCTGATTGCGCGGACCGTTGAGGACATTGAACGGGCTCGGGAGGCCCAGAGGGAAACTCATGGTAGCGACCCGTTCCTTGCTGCGGCGCCGATTGCAACTTCCATCTTGCGAATGCTGTTTGCACTGGAACCAGCGAAGCGTACGTTGCTATGCGAGTTCTTATGGCAGACGAGCGCCACTGCATCTTTCGAGGTGCTGTGTCCTAGCCATCAGCACGTGCAGCTGTTGGACTACCTGGCCGAAGACACACCCGTGTTCTATGGCCTGTCACTAATGACGCTGAACACTCTAGAAGGAGCCGAGATCTGCGTGAACCCCGTGCTGCTGTATGAGTTCATGCGCGCGCTTGGAGTCCGCACAGTGACTTATGATATCGTCGAGTTCAATGTGGAAGCATTTGAGGCCGCACTTGAGCGCAGCAAGTGTGCCTACCAGCACGAAGGCAGTGTTCATTTGTTCTTGGACATTGATGCCGCTGTGATTGGTATGCAGAAGCACAAGAGTATCTGGTACGTGTGTCTGCGCGCGATCCGGGAGAAAGCCAAGACGTTCTGTCGCACGCTCTACTCAAAGAAGCCTCCGAAGGGCAGGGCCAAACCGATGACTCCAACAGAAGCACTGAAAATCGGGAAGGAGTCGGTTCAGAAGCGCTTTCGAGCCATCCCAGGGTTTCTTCGCATCTCGGATGAGGTCTCCAACGCCTACGAGGCACTGGGCGAGCTGTTTCTCGAGTATCTGTTTGAAGAAGAGCTCTTCCGTGGAGTTGCGGCGAGTAAGGAGCAGGAAGAAAAATGCAAGCAGGTTGCTAGAGACGTTGCTGACCTCTTCCCCGTCGTATGGAAAAGGTTTCTTGAACACACAGGTGCGAGCGATGCCATCGAGCAGCAATAAACAATAGAAAACAACATAGATTTTATACTATCCCATACGCGCTATGGCCTGCTTGTATGAGCCGAACTTGAGGATCAACTCGCGCGGTGAACTAACTGCCTCGGTCATGGCTGGTTAGTCTTGTCTTGCCACCACCAGGTTTTAACCGTGCCATCATGGGAGCTCGAAGCAAGTAGCGCCTGCTTCTCGTGCCAGCGGGCGTTGTAGGTCACGCCGCGGTGGCCAGCGAGCCGCTCCAGCAACTTGCCCGTAGCCACCTCCCACACGTACACGTATCCGTCTTCAGACCCGCCTAACACGAAACTTTCACGCGGACCAAATGAAGCCCGCACGATGTTCTTGGCTGTATTTTGATGACCCTTGAAACGCTGCAGCGGTCGTTGCTCTGCATGGCGGCTGCCCGAAAAGTTATTGCTTCCACCGCTAATACTTCCGCTTGCACTCAGATTGCCACTGCTGCCATAGCCAGCGCCTCCCGAAATCCCAACGCCGTTGGCGGAAGAGTAACCCGACCCGTAGCCATTGACGACACCTCCGATGCCTCCGACCGAGTAACTACTGAGTGATCCGCTTGACCCGCCACTTGACGCCCCACTACTGAGCCCGGTTGACAGGTGCGCACGAGGAGCATGAAGCATACGCAGGTCCCACAGACGATTGCTGTTGTTACGCGAGCCACTCAGCAGTGTGTATCCATTCGAAGCCATCGAAATGGACGTGACCTCACCAAGCGTCTGGCGTAATGTGTGGACACACAGCCCACTTAGGATATCCCACAACCGAATGGTGCCATCCTTTGATCCGCTCACGATGAAATTGGCGTGCCTGTTGAACTGGACATCGCACACGGACGCAAAGTGCCCACGGAAGGTCTTCGCCACAGCACCAGTGGCAATGTCCCACAAACGCACACTCTGGTCGTAGCCTCCAGTCACCAAATGAGTCTCGCTGGGATGCAGGTTCACTGTGTACACATCGCCGCCGTTTGGACCCATGAGCGTGGCCAGGCACTCTGCTGAGGTCACCGAGTAATTGTGAGGCAGCGTCGTTGCAGCTGCAATAGCAGATGTAGCACCTGGGGTAACAGCGGCTACAGCTCCGACCACAGACTGCATAACATTAGATCCGCGCTTGCCGTTCAAAAGATCGTCGTCATCATCCAGAGCTTGCTGGGCCGCAGCACGCTCAGCCAGAGCGGCACGCAAATCCCAAACCTTCACAGTGCCGTCACCCGATCCTGAATAAAGACGTTCGCCCGACGCGCTCGCAGCAAGATACCAAATTCTGGACGAGTGGCCAAGAAGATCTCGCGTCCATTGTCGGCAGACGGTACCCGTGATCTCGTCGGCTTCTTCCTCGCCGCTCTCTTGCTGTGTGACCGGCAGTTCGGTTGGCCAAAGCTTGATCGTGGCGTCACTGGATCCAGAAGCCAGCAGTTCGCCGTCCGTCCCCACAAACGTGACGAATTTTACATTCTGCGAGTGACCGACGTAGGTGCTTTTGACCGCGTTCGGCAGCACCTCGCACTCAAAATCCCTCAACAGCGTTGAAACCTTGGGGATCGTCTTCGGGTGATACCGACTGAACTCCATTTGATACGCCACGCTCTGGTGCAGCAACTGCACGAGTCGGTTGTCCGGCATGGCCACCGGTGGGGTCGTCGTGGCCGCATCTCCGTCCTGCTGGGGCGAAATGACCTCTTCCAGAGCGAACGTAGCTCTCAGCTGCTCCACGAGTTTCTCTCTCGACCTCACGACCCCCTCCCAGTCGCGGAAAGCGTCCGACTCCCCTACAGCTTTGCACGTGAGCAGATAGCAGAGTTCCTTGAACTCGTGGCGACTGGAGCTCGTGGCGGCCGCCACCTTCTCCAGCGGCTTGAGGTGTGTGGTGAGGAAGGTGAAGGCCTTCTGGTACTCCTGTCGGTCGATGAGCTCTAGGTACTCCTGCTTGCACACGGCGTAGAGGAAGCCCTGGTGGGCGGCGTGGAACTTCTTGAGGTGCTTGCCCAGCAGCTTGGCCACGAGGTCCCAGTCCCCGTCCATGATGGCGGCACCCAGGCGGCGTAGCGCATCTCGCTCCTGCAGGCGTCCGTGGCGCTTGACGTTGGCCTCGTCCTGGATCGTGGCGCTGGACATGGCGAAGCCCTCCTGCTGCAGGTACTGGGTGATGAGCGCCAGCAGCTCCTGCTTGATTTGAGTGTCCTGCTCGTCGAAGGTCGCCTCCGGGGGGATGCTCGTGCGGTGGTGGCCCACGTGGGACCATTGCGCGGCCGCGGAGCTCACGGAGCTCGTGCTGGCCCGCCGACTAGCGGGGGCCAGCGGGGGCGTCGGTGCGTCGCTCATATCGCGGACGAAAATGGTCACTACCGGAATTCGGATGAGTGACTACTATTGGAGCAAACATTAGCATACAGATGTTGCAGCACTACCGTCGGTGCTGCGTGCTGTATTAATACTAGACTTGTGTTCACACAGGTTGCCACGCTCTTCTGCTTCGAGGATGACCCTGATGCACGTTGAAATTGACTCAAGGGAGGTCGCTGCCGCCTCGGCCGACGAGGCTGCGGCGGTTGAAGCTGCCGAGGCTGGCCAAGCTGCTCTGTCGAGATACGGCGCTCGAGTAGCAGCTGGAGTTCACGGTCATGGAGGACAGTCGAGCCCAGTACGCATCGCCGTCGTCGTCTTCCTCTTCTTCTTGGTGGGCCACGAGTTCCTCCCTCGCAATGGACATCACATCGCAGCTCTCCACTGCGGCCATGCACGTGACGCAGAACGAGCGCTTCCGCTCCAGCACCGTGTTCTGATCGGGTGCGAGGGCGACGACGGTCTTCTTGACTGCGCACTTGGAGCAGACTGGCAGCTTGCAGCTCGTGCAGGTCCGTCGAATGGACATCAAGAAGCTGGAGGGTTTGTGGCACACGGAACATCGAGCAGGCTCCTTGCAGTTTGCAGGTCGATGTCGGTGCGTTGGCGCTACAAAGTCGTCCAAGTCGTCGGCAAACGAGTAGGTTCGATCGGACCGAGAGCTCCACCCGCAGTTCTTGCGCACCTTCCAGGACAGCTTTTTGGCTAGAGCGCACGAGCTCTTCCGTGCGTACGCCGACCACTGCGTCGCGATGGCCTGAAGCGACATGTTCTTGAGCACCTCGTTTTTCGTCTTGAAGTCGAAGAAGCCGCGCACATAGCACTCCACCGTCACGGGCGTCTTCTGACGGTACAGCGCGCACACGGACATGTTCCCTCGCTCGATGCCGTGGGTCTCCTCAAAGTTTGGGATCTCGGACATGGCCATCGAGTGTGAAATGGTATACCCGATCCGTTCGCGTCCACGAACTTTGGTGATCCCTGTAGCGTCGAGCGACACGTAGTCGCGCCCCTCATAGAGTCGCCATTTCACGGCTACGGTGCGGAACGGGTCGTCAAAGCTGGGGTGAACGATCTCGTAGAGCACCTTGCTGTCTCGGACGCTGTCCTTAGTGCACGCAGATTGGATCTTCATGGCCTCGTCCGTGGTGGCCACTGCTCCGTACATGATATCCTCCAACTTGCCCTCGATGGTGCCGAGAAGAAGGAGCTGAGGTGTTGCGGGGCACTGCGCTGAAGACGAGAGGCGCTCGTTGTAGGTGCGCACGTCGCCTCGCCGTCGAACTTCGCGCCAGCGCTGCGGATCGGCGCGTCCGTCCTTAGTTACCACGAGCGTGTTGTACTGAGCGATGTTGTGTCCTGCGAGTGTCTCGGCAAGGGACTGCAACATGTTGCAGTCCTGCCTGGAAATGGTGGGCTCTGGTAGCAAGTGAACGAGCCGCATGTCTGTGGCTTTTGATGTTAATGTGACAGTGAGCGTGGCGGCGACTAAGCGCACTTCGACTTCAGTGTGCGTGCTAACGAAGCAAACGGAGCATTTGAGAACAAATTATAGCTTCGGGGCCAGTGCTTTAGCTGGATCTCGCCTGCGCGCCTTCAAAGTAGAGTCAGCGAGCAAGAATAATAAGCCGCGTTCGCCCGCGTTTGTCGTCGGAGCTCCGGACTTGGCGTTGGAGCTCGTAGGGCCGGTAACGTAGCGGAGTCAGGCGCCAACACTATCTTATCCGAAGTACGGAGCTACGGACAAGGTCGGAAGTTTGGCCATCGCTGTCGGCGCATCTGCTGTAGGGCGCCAGGATGGTATGCTGGCGAGCGAAGGCACGGGCTGAACTGATCTGGCTGGCCTTGCGGTGCAACCGAAGTACATGCACCAGACTGGATCTAGATCGTAGCTAATCCTACCCGTGTCGATGGCCACCATCAGCAGCATGACGAAACTTTCAATGAGAGCGCGCACTCAAATTTGGTTTGCCGTTTCCTGAGCCAGAACTTCTGGCAAAAGTGTGTGGACCGACGCCGACAACACTCTGGAAAGGCTGTGCAACTCGGCCGGGAAAATCCGCCATCACCGCCCAGACGGTTCTGCGACCATCGAGTGGAGCATGAGGCAGCAGCTTCAGCCGCCGCGGCCAGTGCCGGAAAACGCCCGCAGGCCACTCGCCGTGCCAATGGTGGCCGCGTGCAACCGGTGCGGCCTCGCCCATTGCACGCCCCCGCAGGCGCTTCCCGCCATGCTGACCACCACCACCACGTCCCGGACGTTTGACTCGAGCTCCGCACCCACCTCTAGAGCTCGACCGAATTCTTTTATCGAAACGGGGACTAATCTTCGAGCTATGCTGTCGACTACGGGGCAGAAGACACGAGCAGCGCGATGACTCGCGTCACGACTCAGAGCTGCTTTCGACTGGTCGATGGCAAGACGACGACCCCCCTCACCCACCGCACCGAGCTCAGACCCGTCGTCCAGTTATGCGTCTCTCTCATCTGCTGCCGACGCTGGGGCTGACCCAGGAGCACACCACCATGCTGCACAACCTCGCTGAGACGCTGGCGACCCACAACATCGAGCAGTACAACACGCTGCTTGTCACCAAGGACGACCTTGCCGACCCCACGAGGTGGCGCGAATTCCGTCGCCGAGACGGAGTGCGCGTCTACAAAGAGAGAGTGGGCGGGGACCGACGACACCGCAGCTACTGCTGCTCGGCACATTCGACGGGAAGCTTGAAGACGTCATGTACGGCGTCGTGGCCACCACCGACGTGGCTATGAAGATCAAGTCGGCCTGCACCAACGACGGTGTCCAGGACAGCAAAGTGCTGTGTGAAATCCTGCGCCCGACCTTCGAGGATCCGTTCTGCCACGTCAGCGTCAAATGGAGACTCTATGAATCCAAGAGTGACTTTGTGTCGCTCGACGCCACTGGAATAGCGGAGACAGCCATGCGCGAACGCGTCGGCTACAGCATCTCCCACTCGGTGGCGTTTTCGGAGCTTCCGAATTTCGAGAGTGCCCATGGCATTGAGCGCCTTAACATGTCGGTGTGTTCGATCTACCGCCAAAAAACACCTACCACAATCGAGTGCTACGTCAGAGGTTTCTTCGAGTTTCGTACGCAGAACGAGATGCTCGGCAACCTGACACTCCAGGGAATAGCTTCTAAATGGGCAGTGTTCTCGCGTAAAAGTGAGTGCGCGTTGATGAAGAAGCTCGCATGGAAAATGCGCAAGAGCCATGGATGGAGCCCCGCGTCGTCTCGGACGTACTCGTTCGCCGACGACCTGAGGGACTTTCGAGCCCCGTCGAGGAGACCGTCTCACCTAGCAGTACGGGTTCTCGTCGCAGCCAGATGTAGCGTGTGTCGGAAAAGATCACGGTTCATGGCCACCTGCAAGGGCTGCAGTCGCCAAATCTGCACTCGGTGCTACACGAAGATGAGGGTATGTGCGGTAGCACCCGACCGGTTCACGATTCTCGCGAAGAAGCGTACGTTTTGCTCGGAGTGCATCCGTGAAGCCCATGCCACCAGTTCGCTCTCAATTGCGCGGGAGGAATTCCTAGCAGAACTCCAGGAGCAGGAGGAAACATGTTGGAATTCCGCTGGCCGCTTGTCATGGGGCAGCGGCACATCCACTACAAACACCTTTTGCGTGTCTGGCATGCGCCAGCGATCTAGTAGCATTTCCAGCATGAGTAGCGAAGACGCTCGGCAACAACTTGATTTCTCCTTTTAAGTTGTGCAACAGAAAGAGAGACGTTGAAGCGGTTTGTAAGTGTTGGTTCAGTTGCGATGATCAGCGAGTTCCAACAATACACAAGATAACAAACAATACGAACGTGAACGAATGTTAATATGTTGTTGTATCCGTGCTGACGCGGTTAGTTGAGCGTCTTCATAATATGCCAACAGATGATGCTACTTTCATATACCACACTCACTAAGCAGCCATGGAGTTCCGGCAGATTTGGCTTCGACCATTGATCCGACTGCGGCGGGAGACTGCACTCTGTACGAAGCTGCCTCTGGACGCCCGTGCCATCTCCTGGGCCTTGGCCACACATGCTTCATGGTACACCTTTGAACTAGCCAGCTCCTCTCGGGCCACTGCCAGGGCCTCGCAGTTGGCCGCATCTGCGAGGCATGTGGAGCAGAAGCTTCGCTTCTTCCCGAGCACAGTGCGCTGGTCTGGAGCCACGATACACACGAGCCGCTTCGAGCAGCATCGTGTACATACTTGTCGTAAACAGCTCTTGCAGGTCTTGTGGTTTGTGCCCAGGAAGCCGAAGCTCCCGGAGCATACTGCACACCGTCCTCGAATCGGGGCTGGTGGTTGCTGGGTAATGGATGGCCGGTCGTCGGGAAGGGACAGCGACGTTGTGCAGCCCGAACTCTTGCGCATGCGCCATACCAGCTTCTTCATCAGCGCGCACTCACGCTTCCGCGCAAAGGACGCCCACTGCGCTGCGATGGCCTGGAGCGACATGGTGTTGACCATCTCGTTCTGCGTGTGGAAGTCGAAGAAGCCGCGCACGTAGCACTCCACGGTCGTCGGGGTCTTCTGGAGGTACAGAGAGCACACCGACATGTTGCCCCGCTCGATGCCGTGCGTCTCCTCCATGCCGGGGATCTGCGCGAAGGCGACCGAGTGCGAGATGATGTATCCGATGCGCTCGCGCTTGACCGTGTGTGCGATGCCCGTGGTGTCCAGCGACACGTAGTCGCGCTGGTTGTTGTAGAGGCGCCATTTGACGCTGACGTGGTGGAACGGGTCGTCCACCGTGGGCTGTACCAACTCGTGCAGTACTTTGCTGTCGACGACGCCGTCCTGGATGCAGGTGGACTTGATGCGGATGGCCTCGTCCGTGGTGGCTACGGCGCCGTACATGGCGTCGTCGAGCGTGCCCTCGACCGTGCCGAGCAGCAGCAGCGAGGGCGTGGAGGGCAGGCCGCTGTGGCGGCTGCGCTCGCGGTAGACACGCACGCCGTCCTTGTGGCGCAGCTCCTTCCACTGGCGGCTGTCGGCGAAGCCGTCCTTGGTCTTGAGCAGCGTGTTGTACTGCTGGATGTTGTGCACCGCGAGCGTTTCGGCCAGCTCGCGCAACAGATCGCCGTCCTGCTCCGACAGGGACAGCTCCGGCGGGGCCAGCTCCGTGATCGACTTCATCGGTGTCCAGAGCGTTTCGCGCTTTCGGTTGTGAGCGGACCCATCATTCCGCGTCTTCGTATTAGGCGCCGCCGTTGCGGCGCAACGAGGACTGCAACTTGCGCAACTTGCCCGTGTAGATGAGCCGAACGAGTCATTCGTGGCAGTCCATTCGGCCCACCCACTGAACTGACTAAAAGTTCCGACTGGGCTAAACGCGGCTAAAATTGCCGAAAAGTTGGTACGATTCCAAGTGCTGATCACCTGGAAGGTGAGATAACGTGCAGACTCAGCACGCAAAAGACTGGCTGCGTGTACTTAATAGATACTAGCGAAGCCTGAAACGAATGAAACCGCTTGCAATTTGCTGTGCTATGTAGCGCTGAGAAAACAAAGACTTTTCCTCAAGGCGCTTGAGATTTTGTCTGGGACTCGAGCTTTGGCACGACTCCTCGTGACTCTATTAATATTTTTGAGAGGTACACACAGGTTTTGAGTCTCATTTCTTAGGTAGCTTTCGAACGTAGAAGCTTCAAATAGGCATTGTAGAGTTTGCAGGCCAGCCTTTCAAACATATAGTACCAACTCTGGACAAATTGGTCGCCAATAAGATGGAAGGGGCCGCGCACTGAAATGAAGCCAGAAGCGGCTGTTTTTTACTTTTGATCACGGGCAAACAAATTGGCTCAGCAAGCGGAGCTGTGTGTGTAATGCGTGCCGCTAGATAAGCATGACAGGGTCTGCCGAGATCGACGGTGGCGGCGGCACCAGCGTGGCCGAGAGAGCGCTCGACGCTCGCTAGCTGACAGCGGAGACTTTGCTTTTGGTGGCGGCGGCACGTAGCCTCACCGAAATGCGACCACTGCAACCACTGCAACTGTCCTTTGAGTTGGCTGACGCACACGTGGGGCCACTGTTCCCGCCGACGGCCAGCGCAAACGGCGTCAAAGCGGCACGCGTGCGTGGTCGTTACTGACAGCCGCTGGGCAATCTCGTGGGCTGGGGCGCTTCAAGACGGCGATGGAGCCCACCGGACGGATCTGCATCGAGCTCCGACTTTGACAGCGGGTTGAGGGCGGTCAGGAAAATTGCGATGGCAATACAGTGGTGCTTTCGGCATGATAAGTGCTTTGGCAACGCCTACGCAGGGCCTCACCGAAATCATTAATGCTTGATTGGATACGGGCAATTGACCTAAATGAGTGGAAAAATGAAACATTGCGTACACACACGGAATTTGTACTTGACTGAGGTGTTCTTGGCTGCACGGTGCAGCCAAGGGTAGCAGTACACCCGCATGTGTGTTGGGACTAGAGGACCTGTGATAGCATTACGTTGTTGGTGGCTGCCAGCAAATCCCAACTTACTGTCGTCTCCCAACGCAAGTGAGTTTGAATTAAGCACGCCGACTCAGCCCCGGCCGATAATCGTCAACACAACACCTACCGCGGAACACCGCGGTGTTCCGCCGCACGCAACCGACGAATCTGAGCTCGTCACTTCAAGCTGCGCATGGTACAACGGAGACGTAAATGTTCCTGTGCACCCACCACCAGGAACTTCGTCTTGTGTCACACAAGTTGTGTGGTTTGCGAGAAGTACTCTCATTTCCTCCACGCCAGTCGTGCACAATCTGTGTAGTCTGTGAGTGCCCTACTATATTGTCAGTTCTAGTCGAAGTTTCCAATCGCGATTGGTTCAAGGAACGTGTTACTGTGCCCGTCTACTTTCATAAAATGCACAATTTAGGCACTTTTATGCAATCTGAGCGTATAACTTTGCGTGGTTATAACGTATATTCCGGTTAAATCCGAGTATAAGTAGGACACTAGCGCGCTGGCTCTCGTCTGCGGACTTATAGCCGTGGGCCCGCCCCTCTCTCGCTTCGCTTTACTCGCTCAGGGGGCGCCGCTTCGCGGCCTGCCCCACCCTGGCCTCTAAGTCCTCGACTCGGCCAGACGCTGTGAATGGGATTAGATATTAACTCCTGGACAGTGTTGCCAAGACTGCGCGAATGTTCCTTTTATGCATGGTTTAACTATACCTTGTATACGTCGGATGAACTAGACGGGTACGTTAACCACTCTCTTGGTTCAATCGACCGCGGCCAAATCGCCGGCGAATCGACCAAGCGTACGTTGAAGTTTGCAGTGCATGCAGGCTGCAGGACAATACGTGTGGATAACGATGCAGTTTGAGCTGGGAGGCAATTGCGTCAGTGGTGTACAATATGAGTGGTAGTGAGTAGCTATAGGCTAGTATCGAGCTCTTTGCGCGGACTGACCTTCCCATGTCTGGGCCGGGCAAAAGCTCTCACTTTGGATTTCGATCAATACACCACAGGACGAATTCCTCGGGAGCTAGGCCAGCTCCCCTCGCCAGTGTTCAACTCTTCCTACACTTCACTAGCACAGCTAAGTTCATTAGCGTATACTACACCTTTTTCCAAGCAGAATGGTCGTTTTCCCAGGCAAAGCGGTATTGGCGCACTCGTGCAACTTAATATTTCTACATAAAAAGTACATTTACCAGCCAAAACGGTTTTCTGATATATTTTTACCAAGCAAAGTGGTTTCTATGAAAGCTATTTACGTAGCTCCATGTCCTCGCCACTCTCACCCTGAAGATGCTCTTGAAGCAGTGTCGCTCCATGCGCCAGACCAAACGCTGCGTAAGAACCTGCTTGTTCAGCTCCACCGCTTCCTTCAACAGCGACATCGTTTGCGCGGTCAGAGAATCGTAGGCGCCACGGACAAGAAATTCGTGCCGTTTAGTAGCTAGGTGGGTCTTCATATGCGCTTTCAGCGCGCTGAAGAAACCCTCGATTGCATTGCACATCGGGCTGTACGGCGCTATGCGCAAGATGGCCAGCTTGCTGCTGTTGACAATACCGTCGGCAACAAGCTGCTCACGCGCCAGTGTCTCCACCTGGCTGCGGGCGGGGGCGTTGACAGTAACAATGACAACCTTCTTGCCCACGCAGAACTCCTTGTACTCGTCCGTGTTCAGGGCGACCACGAACAGTTCCGCCACGAACCTTGCGTTATCTTCCATGCGCACGGAGCCGTCGTGGGTGCGCTGTAGCACCAGTCCATTGCCGGGCGACACACCCAGCTGCACGTGGAGGTTCTTGCCCATGGATGGCGGGAGCGTCACCACCGCACGCTCGCCAGCCCGCGCCCAGCCCTGGTTGCGGGCGAGGTCGATGTTGAAATTTGTCTTGTCATGGTATACAACCATGTCTCCCACAGAGACGTGCTTGTTTAGAGCCTTGGCGAAGGTCATCCTCTCCTCCTTATTGACTGCATTGTTCATGGTGGACTTCTCGATGCGGAGCCCTTTGACGGTGTACATCATGCCGTGGAGGGCGCGATGGATAGAGGTGATGCTCATATCTACCGTCATATCGCTCAGCAATCTGTCCCTCATGACAGTTATGGTCATGTCCGCCTGCTCGTCCAAGTATTCCTCGAGCTTGGACATGACCCCGACCGTCATCTTGACGCACGACTGCCTCACGCCGCCACGTGGCTGTCGTTCAATACTGCCCTTCGCAGTGATGCGACGGGCAGTACGGCGTTGGAGGCTGCGACGCCCAGCCAGTCTTGACCGGCCAACAATGCGTCAAGGACGCGCTTCTTGGCGCTGTTACGCTCGTAGGCCTTAGCTTCTCGCGAGATGGCGTCTGCGGAGAAGGCGTCGGTGACTGAGTCTGCTGGGCCATGTGGGGGAGAGCTGCGGGGTGGGGGCGGGTAAATGCAAAGTGAGAGACTACTGGCACAGAACGGATCGCAGGCGGTGGCTAGCGTCGCTTTCCGCCACTGAACCACTTTGGGTGGTAAAATTGTGGCGCCAAACCACTTTGCCCGTAAAACCTTATTTTAGTTTTTTTTGGAAAACCTCAAATGGCCGCTTTGCCTGGGAAAACGACCATTCTGCTTGGAAAAAGGTGTATTGTGTACAGTTCAATGTATGCACTAAGTACGAAACCAGCATTGACATAACATATTATGGCCAAGAACAGCAGCTTGGGCGATTCCACTAATGATTTAAATTTGTATCGTGGCGATTGCACCGATAGCCAAAAGTCTGCAAATTTGGGCGGAATTGACAACGTTCAAGTGGAGAGATCGCACAATTCATTGCTATCGTCCATGTAGCCTTTCGCTACAGAATCAGAAGGGCTATGAGTAAAATAAAAACTAAATTTACGGAAAATGCACATCTGATTCCTACCGGACCAATACGTCATTCCGGCTCGTCGTCGAAATGCTGCCGTCGCACTCCCCTAAGGGCCACAAGCGCTCGCAGCAGCTGCAGCTCTGGAAGCGCGTGGGGCTCCTAGGTGGCGTCTGCATCCTGTCGCTGTTCCTGTGGGTGCAGTACACCATCCTCACCACCAACCTGGGCGGCGTCCCGGCGCATGTGGGCGAGCTGCAGGGCGCCACGAAGCAGGAGATGCAGCACCCAGATACTCACAACGAGCAGGCGCATCTCCGAGGCAACGAACGCCTGCAGCAGCCGTCGGAGGTAAATGCAGCCAATCATGCGGCCGGGACAGGAGGAGGGGCGGGGACTGGCCTCGGTGTTGTCGAGGAGATGCTGGCGGACGAGGACGTCGCGGACGTGGAGGACCCCGACAAGACCGTCACTGCGGTGCCCTCGGGACAGCAGGAAGCGCGACGTCTGGCCGTCCGCAAGGCCATGAAGTTCGCGTGGGGCAACTACGAGGAGCACGCGTTCGGCGGGGATGAGGTAGACCCGAAGAACGGCTGGAAGCTCAGCAACGTCTGGGGCGACATTGCCTGCTCACTGGTGGATGGTATTGATACGCTCTGGATAATGGACTTGAAGGACGAGTTCCAACGCGCCAGAGACTACGTGGCCAACCAGCTTGATTTTTCGCACCTGGGCCGCGATGGCAACAAGGTCTCTGTGTTTGAGACTATCATCCGTGAAGTTGGAGGTCTCTTGAGCGCCTTCGACCTCTCTGGGGATATCATTTTCAAGCAAAAAGCCCAAGAGCTTATGGACGCTCTCACGCCTGCTTACGATGAGAAGGAGGGCGTGTTCTACACGCTGCTCAACCCGTACACGAAGGAGAAGACATTCGCATCGTGGGCTGGCTACCGGTAAGTTCAGGCTTCTATTGTTGATGAAGGACTTATATGTCACCTTGCTAACGATTATTTTATGTTGCAGGGCCCATATCGCAGATGTCGGCACACTTCAGCTCGAGACACGGTATCTCTCTGACATTACTGGAGACCCGAAATACGCCGAGATGGTAGGAAAACCCCAGTGAAATCATCTCTTGCGTTGGCGTTAACGACCACATCTTGAATTTGATCTGCAACCACAGGGTGACGCCTTCTACCAGATTCTGAAACGTGAAGGGTCATACAAGAAGACGGGCTTGTTCCCGGTGCACTTCAACTCTGGCCTTGGAAAATTCGACACGCGAGGGAGCGTTATCACGCTGGGGGCTCTAGGCGACTCGTTTTACGAGTATTTATTGAAAGTGTACATATACAGCGGCAAGCGCGAAGAGGATGAGTACCTCCACGATCTCTACGACGATGCGGTGAGGGGCATGGAAGAGCACCTGCTGTACTTCTCTATCCCGGACGACCTGTACTTCTTGCAGGAAATGAAAGTGCCGTCGGAAACGGTGCGTGGCCTGGTGCGCTTGTGGAGATGCGGCTGCTGACATCATATATGCTGGATTCGGTCTACCGTTCTGTCTGCAGGCTATTCAGCGTATGGATCACCTCCTGTGCTTCGTTCCAGGGTTGCTGGCATTGGGTACGCTCTCCGAGACGGAAGACCACGCGAAAAACGCTAAACACCTTGAGCTCGCCGAGAAGCTCATGGAGACCTGCTACCAGTTCTACCACCGCCAACCGACGGGATTATCTCCAGACATCGTGAGCTTTCCCAAGATGCGGGTGATCGACCCCAAATACCGCCTTCGGCCAGAGACCATCGAGAGTCTTTTCTATCTGTATCGCGTCACCAAGAATCCCAAGTACCGCGAATTCGGCTGGGAGATTTTCGAGGCGCTGGAAACGCACGCAAAGGCCAAGCATGGCTACGCTGCCATTCTGGACGTTACGAAGCTGCCAGCTCAAACGGAGAACAAGATGGAGAGTTTCTTCTTGGCGGAGACGCTCAAGTACCATTACTTGCTGCAGGCTCCCGATAGTCTTATCCCGCTTGACAAGTACGTCTTCAATACGGAGGCCCACCCTCTCCGCATTCGCAGTAGGAACTAGTTTTGACCTCCTCGACCAATTATCGAGTTGAGGCCACTATAATGTCAACTGGACATGCCACAATAAAGATGCCGACGTGGCCCTCAACCGCCAAAAGCGACTTGTTTGTATGGTGATCGAATCTCCACGGGAGTGCATTCGCCACCATAGCCTGTCCAGATCACTTCAGCTCGCACTTTACAACCGTCAGCGTCGCGCGGAGGTTGCAAATCATGCCGGCGCCGACGTTCATGGAGCAGCTACCAGAGCTGGAGGTGACGAAAACGGACAGCGAGGGGCTGATGGAGCTGGAGGCGGTGCTGGTCGCGAAGAACCTGGAGCAGTACGCGAAGCTCCTGTACCGTTCCAAGACGAAAGATAGAGTCGTAGCCAAGGTGGCCCCGGGTAGCAAGTGGCACGAGATGCGCAAGATCGAGGACCTCCGCATCTACGAGGAAGGGCATCTGAGAGCGCCGACACGCCCAGTATCCCGTCCACCATGATGCTCGGCACCGTTGTGGGTGACTTAGACGACATCATGTTCGGTGCCGTAGCCGCCACCGACGCTGACGAGCGAACAAAGGAGCACGTGCTCCAAGACGGCGCCGAGCAGAGCAAAGTGCTACGTTGCCTGATGCAGCCGACTGACCGCGACCCGTTCTGGCAGGTAAGCGTCGAGTGGCAGCTCTACGGCACACGTGACTACGTGTGTCTGGACACCACCGGCTTTGCGCTCGCCTCCAACGGCGAGCGGGTGGGCTACTGTTTATCGCATTCCATCGCCTTCAACGAGCAGCTCCCGCAGTTTGATCGCCACAGCATCGACCGAGGCAACCGATCCGTGTGCGTCATGTACCGCCAACGGACCCCGAACACGGTGGAGTGCTACGCGCGTGGTTTTTTCGACTTCGAGACAAAGAGCGACCCCGTTGGCAGCAGCGTCGCGTTGCAGGTCATCGCCAACCAGTGGCTGTCCCATGCGCGGATCACGGAGCTAGCGCAGATGAAGAAGATCGTGTGGCGGCTGAAGCAGCAAGTGGCGTGTGGTGAGCCGATCGCCAAGGCCCGCAAGCCATTGACCTCGTGCACAGCCTGTCGAATCTGCAACAAGTCCTTCGGGATGCTTGGAGGCGCCAAAGCGTGCGGCATTTGTCTGAACGCCATCTGCTCTCGCTGCTGCGTGAAGAGGCTCGTGTGCGTTGCAGACCCCAAGACCGGTTCGGTTGACGAGAGCAAGAGACCGTTCTGTGCGCGCTGTATCCAGGAGACCTTGCTGAGCGACGCGATAGATGTCGCTAAGAGGGAGATCCGTCGTGAGGCGGACTACAGACCGTCGTGAAAGCAAGGCGGATGGTATCTATGGGGGTCAAAGTGATGAGAGTTCAAAGTAATTAACGCATGCATGCTCACTAGCAATACTTGCGTCGATACCCGAACGAGTGCAAGTCACACACGCTTCTTGTGCTACGAAATATCGCAACTCCTTCACATTGTCAGCGACCACACGGTGGGCAGCCCATTAGCAGCAAGCTGAGCTCCCTCGACATGCCATTATACAAACTTTTGCTCCATGCTCTTGCCAGCCCGCAGTCAACTTTTACACGGCCAACTTGTGTCTCTGGAGGAAGCTTTTCCTCCAAGTCGCCGACGCCGTGAAGAGCGTGCTGTCGATGCCCAGCTCCTTGGCCACTTCCAGCGCATACTCAGACAGCATCGTCCCCGTCACGGGCGCGCCCATTTTCTGCATCGAGCGCAGCCACACCACGATGCACTTCTCGGCGTCGTTGCTGAGCGTGAGTCCGACCCCCGACTTGCGCAGACGATGCGACTTGGCGGTGCTCACGGAGTCGCAGGCCTTCTCGATTTTGTCGCGGTCCTTGATCCACGCGTAGATGACGCGCTTCTTGCTGCGCTTCGCCTGCACTGACAACGCCGGGAAGAAGCGCTCCACGGTCGACGGCATGTCGCCGTTCTCTTCGAAGTGCTTGATCACCGCTAGACGCGTCTCGAACGTCGTGGACGAGCGCACATTCTTGCGCTCCTTGCGTCCGCCGCCCTCCTTTAGCGGCTGCCTTCCCATGATGCCTTCGGTTGAAATATGACCTGCAAAACCGATTCATGTCTTCAAATCGACTTTTGGAGGGTATGGGCGCTAGGCATCTCGCGCTGGGGAATGAAATTTTTGCTAACGTCGGTGTCTGACCGGATCATCATCATATTCCTGCTCGGGCTGGAGAGTACTAAGTACATAGTACTACGTACCAATTGCTGCTAATATCGCCTATGAGATCTCCGCAATACCGAGATCTCGTACGTCTTCGTTAGCGGGCCTGCATTAGCTTCTTGAAAGGCACCCGTCGGCCAACGAAAGACGACCAAGCTCTGTCAGATAGGAACGAAACGAAGGCACTCTCCACTCATCGAGCCGAGAAAGTGATGCTATTAGGCGTTGGCAGCATGTCTAGCTCTGATCGGTGCGAGCTGTAGGTAATACTCCATGTACTTCAGGAACGCGGCGTAGTTCTCGTGTCTTGCCATCTGTGCCGCCGATAAACCCGTGAGCCCGAGGGTCTTCTGGACGTCCGTAACACGAGTTCCAGCCATTGCCCACTGCGTCAACACCTCCTTCGTCTTATCTTCTGTGTGGTAGCCAGTGTCGAATTTCGCGTACCGCAATTTTTTCATTCCCTGTTGGTACTGAGTAAACCATTTCGTGTACGTGTTGAACGCTCTCCAGTTCTGGTGTACGATCTGCTCACTGCGAGGCAAGCTCCACACGCCCAGGTTCTTACCGACCTTCTCCACCGGGTTATCCGCAACAACCCACGCGAGAAGCACTTCCTTCGTCTTTTCTTCATTTTAGAAGCCCGAGCCAAAAAACGCATACGGAGTCTTGCCGTTGGCTTGCCCCCATTTCATCCGCTGATATTTGACAAGGGTTTTCCAGTTGCGGTGCTTCAGCAGCTCATTGGACGACAACCACGAAGGCATCCCCAGGTATTGCACCTTAACGTTGTCCACTGACACCCCTTTTCGACGAAAAACTTCAGCAATTGCTTCGTCGCTCGTTTATCAAAAAGATGACCCGCAATATCTGCAGTCGCTCGCTCTTCATCACTCTCGCTGGTATCAACCTCTGCAGCCCCGCCGTCCCTTAGGAGTTTGCTTTGCTGGTTGTTGTTCTGAACAGCGCTGTCTGTGGAGACCCCAAGCCTTCCAGAGTCTACAACCGTCGAGACTGCCCCGCTGCCTGCAAGGAAACAGGCTGCAACCACTACCGGTAGTAGAATGTAGTGCAAGCGCATGGTTGGCTCTTGTTCAGCAGTCTGAAGGGAGAATTGAACAGTGAGCCACCACAGAGGCGTGCAGTACAGTATACATAGTAGGTATCATGGACAACAACAGCTATTACAAACGTCACAACAACGTCCCATCCGAAATCTCTCACACAATCCATCATTAATATATCCGTATGTACAGACATCTTCAAACGGGGTGTTTATGAAAAAACGCCCACTTGGTATAAATTGGGTACTCCTGGAAAACTCTAACTGGGCAGTGCTGTTAGCAATGTATGGATTTCACGAGAAAATTACAACTGGGCATTTGCAAATGTATAGATAAATGTATAGAGACACTGGCATTAGCGTTGCTATGGGAGCGGGTAGCCCACCTCAGTTAGTCGCCTCTGCTGCCT